>VXAB01011172.1:0-125717 GCA_013399175.1 Odontophorus gujanensis
ATTCAACAGTTCCCCTACACTTATTAAGCATGGAGTGTTGACATCTACCCAGTGAAGATTCTTCTTTTTCATTTGAGATTTCCGATAGCACTTTGATTGCAATGTAAGGAGAAAGTAGTAGCTATTTTCCTTTACAGATAGCACCTAGAAAAAGAAGAAGGGATAAAGGAATAGGGGTGGAGGTTAATTAAGCATTGCCAATGATTTGAACACACACATGTAGCAGAGAAGCTATTTGGATCACAAAAATGACCAGCAAAATGAACCAAAATAAGAAATAAGGTAGCAAACTGTGGTCTTAGACCAGAATGAATCATGTCAGAGTAATTTTAGATAAACCCCTTCTATATTTCTCCCTTCCTTCTCTTCTGTCTCAACTCTCTTGAATATTCTGTTGTTCTGCTGATGATATCATTAGGTAGATGTTCAGATCTCTGAAAACAGACTCAGGAATATAGGATCTAAAAGATAAAGGAAAGATGCTGAGGATGGATCCAATCAGTGTATCTACTGTAAAATGAGAGAAGGTCACAGCTCAGGTTCAAATTCTATTTAACTATTAATTCTCTTTGTTAACCTTTCACTCTCTCTGTTCTGTTCTGGGTCACTAGAGTGCTTGACTACAAATACTTTGGGGACAATTCGTACTTCTGACATAGATGTGGTATGGGTTTTCTATCAGCAAGCTTTGTACCTTGAAGGTCCCCTGAATGTACTGATGCCATCCCTCCAGGGAAGACATCAGAATGCCTCACTTAGCTGTTGGGCTGCAACACAACCTTCACTTTCATCAGATACTGTGAATTCAAAACCCATTCAAGGTAAAGGAACTGTATCTTTGGGTTGCAAGAGTTTGGGACTGGTTTATGGAGTCTCATGCCAGGGACAGCTGGACAGTATGAACAATTTAGTTATGAAGTCAAGGTACATTGTTTGTCTTTGTTTAATTCACCAGCACTGGAATAAATGGAAGATAGCCAAGACCCAAACTGTGGGTGCAGGTAAGCCATACCATGAAGGCTTAGTCTCCTGGGCTGGTTTTGTACTTAACAGAGTAATTTTCTAGCCCTTTTAGTATGATTATGGTTATCTTTCAACTGACTTCAAATTAGAAGGTATATGTATACATACCTTGCTGACAAAGTGTTCCAAGTCTGAATTCCCATGATTAAGTCCTTCTACCACCACAAGAGGTCCTGACTCATCCATAATACATATGGGTTTCTGCCTCAGAGCTGCATAACCCTCCCTGTCATTAGCAAAGGCATTTCAGTGCATCATGATATTATTTTATTGAAACTTTTTTTGTGCTGACCTGTGTGTTAACTGCCACACCAGAATTTGGCAAGGAAGCAAGTGAATTCACACAGTATCTTCCTGGTAGATTTACTTTCAGGTGCTTGGTGACTGTTAGCTTTAGAACAACATTTCTGTATCTGTAAGTTTGTTTTATTTTATAGGGTGTAATTAGCACAGTCCAGAGTTTTCAGCAGCTTGGCTTCATGAAACTGCATGCTTATTAATGCAATTGCTGTACTGGGAGATATTCTACACAGTCCATTTGATACTGATGTGTTTCCTTTGATCTCACTTGTATTAACTGCCACTACTTTCTCTCTTAATCAGTTTTTCTCAATCTTTAAATTCCCTGGTGCCCCAGATGTATTTGTTACACTCAGGACCTTAATGCTGATCCAGAGATCCACACTCCACTGGAAAAATTGAGTTTGGATGATATGGGTGTTATGCCAGCCAGTTAAAACAATTTGGTAAATATCTGTGCTATTCAGATGTTCAGATATTCATGTTATTAAATTCATGCATCCATCCTAGGTGGACTGAGTGGAATTTGTTCCCAGTCTTTGTGCGTGCTCTGAGTGAACTACAGATTGTTTATACAACACTATGGCATCGTCATGTTATTTAGGATGAAGCAGGTAGTTACAAAACAACCAGTTAGAAACTGATTGAAGTTAACTATCAGTAACTTTAAATTTTCAAGCAAAATCTGCTGCACTTTCTCACAGACATATGGTAGGATTTGGAAAGAACATCTTCAAGAATGGACAGAAGGTCTCACTTTTCCAATCTTTTCAGTCTCTTGTTGGCATACTTTGAAACAGCTTAGTAAAATTTAAACCACTAGGAAGCTGCAATGACTATCTCTGTATCCCATCTTTATATTGTTGTTGTTGATTGTGTGGTAATTGGGCTAAAAGTAGACTATACATATGCAATTATAGCAGATTTTTCTCTTTGATATTCAAATCATTAAGCTTTTCGCTCCAGAAACAATGTTACTTATTACAACAAAAACAGAATATTTAAAAAGGATTTTAAGGTGAGAATAACATTTCTTCATTGAAAAAAATGCTGAAATAAACCATTTAGAGTTCTGTGATATTTTTTACACTTGAAATCACTCATCAAATTTGAACTATGATTATTAGTCCTTCGAAATAGGTCCAAAGGAGGACCATGAAAATGATCATAGGACTGAAGCACCTCTCCTAGGAAGACAAGCTGAGGTAGCTGGGCTTGTTCAGTCTGGAAAGAAAAGGCTCGGGACACTTGATAGTGGTGTTCCAATATTTAAGGACAGATTATAACTAGAAGGGAAATCAACTTTTACATGTGTAGATAGTGATAGGTCAAGGAGAAATGATTCTGACCCAAAAGAGGGGAGATTTAGAATAGATGCTGGGGGAAACTATTCACCCAAACATGGTGAGGTGTTAACACAGGCGGCCCAGAGAAGCTGTGAATGCCCCATCCCTGGAGGTGCTCAAAGTCAGGTTGGACGGAGCTGTGGGAGACCTGATCTTAGTGGCTGGCAAACCTGTCCATGGCAGTGGAGTTGGAACCAGATGATCTTTGTGGTCCCTTCCAACCCAAGCCATCCTATGATTCTATGAAAATGCAATGTTAATCCAATAAACTGTGCTTATGTTTCTCTTCGAGTGATAACACTTTCCAGCTCCCGTTGTGAGCACTGACAGGAAAACTGTTTCTGCTCTTTGTTTGTTGTACCAACCATACCAGCATCTTCCATCATTATTTGGACTCTGGGGATTTGTGGTGGCCAAAACACTGCTAATAGTGTGTGATTTTTTTTGTGCCATTTCAGAGCAAAGCTGAGCATCTGGATAAAGGAGTCTAAAAATACCAGGGCACAATGTTCTATTTTACTCTGCCTATCAGCAGATATGCATTTTCATCAGGAAAACAGTTACCAATCTGCAGTGTCCCCCACTAGCACTAGGGGCTAACACACATTACCTTCAGTCCCTGGGCTATCTACAGTCTGTCTGTCTTCCATTTATTCTTTTTTAAGTGTAAACTACCTCCAGTTGTTTCTGATCTAAGAATTAATTACTGATATGAGTTAACTAGGAGAGGAACATGCAGCAAATAATAAACAGACGATGAGCTTTTGGATACAAATTTTATGAAACATAAATATTCATGCTGGTGTTTATGCACTCAGGAACTGAGAGCATTTCCTCTGCTATCTAGATACATAAAAACTTTGTATGTTTCTGATTGCATTTGCTTGTTGCTTTTACTTTTCTCCTTGAGATCAGCTCTGTGTTCACTACGCTGAACATAAAACCTCAGTACATTTTGATAGTTAAAATATTTGTTTCAGTTAATGAAAATCTCTCATGTGGGCTGCTATTTCCTGTTAAAAGTGGAATGCCTTTTATAACTTGAAGATGGTATTAGATTTTTAATTATATGTTACTGTGTAATGCTACTTAAATAGAACTTGAGAAAGAACTCTTGTGTAGCAAATAAGGGAAATTTAAAGCACGGGTTCCATTTAATTAGACATTTTCTGCTTTAATAGTTGAATTCCCTATCCAAATTTCATTTCCATAATCAAGCCATGTTGACATACAGTTATTTCATCAAAACAGTCACTGCAACCTTATCTTTCCATAATTCTAATTACACTAAGATTAATTGCCAATATTTGCATAATGCCTAAAGACTGTGAAGTTTCACATGAGATAGAATGTTCTCTCCCACCTACTCCCAGCTTTAATAGTCTAATGACTAAAGACAGTGAGTAAGATTCAGCACTGGAAATGGAACTCTTACTGTGAGCTTTATAAACAGTGATGGAAAATACTGACAGTGTGGTAAGTGCAGTGAAAAATATATATCTTTATTTGTCCTTTAAGAACCTCAGTTCTCTTTTTGTGATTCAGATGCATTATGTGAAAAATGTTTGTGTAAAAGCACTCATCAAATGTATCATCTAAAAAGAGGAGAAAAGAACATGGAAATGAATGCTTTTTCAGAATTAATTGTCATCTATACCCAGGCAATTCAAGATCATGTTCTCAATTCTCTTAGTTCCTTGAAGAGCCACGGGCTGTTTCAGAAACATCTTTCAGTGTTTTGTGCAGTGCTGGTGTGTCGGGTTCACAGTGCTAAGGATCCATTCTTCGAGTTCCAGAAAGATCACAGAGTTTTTTACGTAAGTAATATGCAGAGAGATAATTCTTACTTGTCAGAAACTGAAGAAGTTTTCTACACAATCACTAATACAGTGGTAGAAGTTTGCTGTTTCTTCACCATGGGAGATTGCCTTTATGGTTAACTTTTACTCATACAGTAAGAATCAATTGTGTTTCAGATCAGGTTAATAGAGGGTGAAGGGGTAGATTTCTGAAAAGATGTGTGTTTTCTGGACATTGAAGAAAATATTACTACCTGAAACATAAAAAAGCCACATTGTGAACTGCTTTGTTAGAATTTAGAGTAAAGATGTCATAAAATCTAGCTTGATATCCCTTCCCATCTACTGTATTTTTAATCACATTTCATATCTTCATGAAACCAGCACTTCTATAACTTACTTTTTTTCTCCTTCTTGTTATTTATTTATCTCACAGGCATTTCTAAGATCATAACTTGTGGTGTTTTCACACTGATAGACACCGGAGAGGAGAGGAGAAGAGAGGAGAGATTTCTAACAAAATTGGTGTTAGTATCATTTGATAACTTGATAGTTTTCTTGCCTGTAAGCTCTTGAGTACCTCTCTTAGCAATAAGTGTATGCAAACAAGCTGGGGGTGAACAAGATGGGAGAGGGTGCAGCCAGCATGGCTGACTCAGACTGGCCAAAGGGATAACCCATGTCATTGAGTATCACGCTCAGTAATAAAAACTAGGGTAAAGAAGGAGGAAGGAGGGGATGTGCATTGTGATGGTATTTGCTTTCCCAAGATACTGTTACACATGATGAGCCTCAATTTCCTGCTAATGAGAAGTAGCAAATGAATTCCTTGTTTGGCTTTGCTTACACAAAGCGTTATCAAGTAAGCTATTGTTATCACAGGAGTTCTTTCACTTTTACCTTTCCAATTCTTTCCCCATCTCCCCTGGGGAGAGGTGCTGCCTGTTGGGCTAAACTGAAGCACACAGGTTCTCTCTAGGCCCTCCCTTCACTTTCTTTCTCCCATCTATACATACAGATACATTATTTAAGCCCAGGGCTCCTTTGTGTGCTTCCTGCCAAAGGTAGATGCTTACTAAATCGAAAAGCTGGAGGACAAGTTTTGAGATTAAAATAATTCCTGTGTTCCTGAGGCAATGACTCAGGGATGATGTGGAGCCTGTCTTGTCTGACCTCTCCCATGATGGACTCATTAATCTCACTGAAGGTGCCAGCAGATCAGTTAACTGCTATTCCTATTTGGCTGCCCCAGATGGTATTTCTGAGGAAACAGTGAAGATTAGATGGAAGATATGACTTGAATTTCAACAACCCATTGCTGCTCCAGTGTATTCAGCCTAAGAAAAATGCAGGTGTTACCTTTGTCCATCTCAAAATAGTGCATCAAAAGCATTTGGAAGAACATGTAGTCTGTTTCTTGATTGACTGAGACACGACCTTTAGACATAAAGAGAACCCACACTTTCTACTGTGTAGCACAGAGCTTTCATTAGCATTAAAAAGCTTTTTAAAGTAACCCACTTAGTTCTTTTGCCCTCTCAGATGAGAAAAAGATGCAGAAAATGTTATAAAAGTCCTGCATGGTTAGAGTTGGGATTACTTTTGTGATAACTTGGTACAGCTATGTAAGATGAATGTGTCAGAGAGCAAGTTTATAGGCCACTTTGGCTACTACTACCCAATCTGTTGAAAATAAGCATTCATAGCCAAACTAGGGAAATAGCCTTTGTCCAGCAAGAAAATTTCATATATAATTCATAGATTTTTTTTTTTCTATTAATTTTAAGATAGGACCATAAATATGTGTAGCGGACTGCTCTAAATATCATGGATTTGATTACTGCATTGTCTGAACCTGCAATATAGAACCAAGCAAGACTGTAAGGATTATGCTCAACTCACAGAATCACAGAATTGTAGGGGTTGGAAGGGACCTCTAGAGATCGAGTCCAACCCCCTGCCAAAGCAGCTCCCTAACCCAGGTTGCACAGGTAGGTGTCCAGGTGGGTCTTGAATCTCTCCAGAGAAGGAGACTCCACCACCTCTCTATGCAGCCTGTGCCAGTGCTGTCAACCTTACTGTGAAGTAGTTCTTATGCACATTTGTGCAGATCTTCCTATGCATCAGTTTGTGGCCATTTCCCCTTGTTCTATCATCGTACACCACTGAGAAGAGTCCAGCCTCATCCCTTTGCCTCCCACTCCTTAGATATTTGTAGACGTGGATCAGATCCCTTCTGAGTCTTCTTTTCTCAGGGCTGGACAGACCCTGGTCTCTCAGTCTTTCCTCATAAGGGAGTTGTTCCACATCCTTTATCATCTTGGTAGCCCTCCGCTGGAGTTTTTCGAGCCCATAACTGGACACAATACTCCAGGTGAGGCCACACCAGGGCAGAGTAGAGGTGGAGGATCACCTCCCTCAACCTGCTGGCCATGCTCCTTTTAATGCACCCTAGGATCCCATTGTCCTTGTCCACCAGGGCACACTGCTGGCTCGTGGCCAGCCTATCATCCACCAGGACCCCCAGATCCCTCTCCTCAGAGCTTCTCTCCAGCAGCTCATCCCTCGACCTGTACTGGTGCATGCAGTTATTCCTCCCTAGGTGCAAGACTCTTCACTTGCTCTTGTTAAACCTCATCTGATTCCTTTCTGCTCAGTTCTCCATCCTGTCCAGGTCTCACTGAACAGCAGCACAGCCTTCCAGCATGTCAGCCATTCATCCCAGCTTTGTATCATCAGCAAAGTTGCAGAGTGGACTCATCAAGGTCATTAATGAAGATGTTGAACAGGACTGGACCCAGCACTGATCCCTGAGGAATACCGCTAAGTACAGGCCTCCAACTTGACTCTGGGGCACCAAAAAATCTTTGTTTCTTCAGATTAGTAGAAAAATCATACCTGGAACAAATGAACATGAGAAAGCAGGGACTTTGGAAGGAAGGATATGTTCCTCTGAACTCCCAACATGAAGAAGCGTTGTTAGATATTTATTTGCGGAGAGCTTATGAGGGGATCGATACTCTCATACTAGGGGTTGTGTGGATACTGAGTTGTTATTATGCTGCTACCAAAAGAAGTATAAGAGTTGGGGAACAAATAGCAAGTGATATGGTTGTATAGGTGTCCAGAGTTGGAATCTGCCCCATTGTACTCAATTATTCAGCAATATAGACATAAATCGTTAGAACCAGTCCATGCCCAAAGGCCAATGAATTGATCAGATGAACACGTGGTGGGGCCCAGATAGCAGAAATGACAAACTGAGTGAAGCAGTTATGTGGAAATAGTCTCATAGTGTCTAAGGTTTGATTTTTGGATGAAGTGAATAGTATAAGCAATGGGGAAAGAATAGAAATGGAAGCTCTGGAGAGGTCCCGAATGGTGGCTGAAACTATAGCGAATGAGAGAAGTTGTGATGGAGTTTGTGGTTAAACTATCTCACAGATCTAGTTAAGAGAAGTTTCAGAGCCAAGAGTGGAGGAAATGAGCCCTGACATTACAGGGCGGTTTTGGTTGTTTTGTTTCGGCTTTGACCCTTTGCCTTTTTTCCTATTATTATTATTTTTTTTTTTCCAAAATGCAGTGAGAGGCTGTTCTGTTCTCCTGGAAGGCTGCCCTTAGGCCAGTTTCCCAAGGGCTTCTTGGTCTACGGAAGTACCAAATAGCTAAGCTACACTTCACAGAACAGCTGGGCAAGAACTGAGGTAGGACTGTAAATCAGGGCTTCTATTTCCTGAATCAATCCTTAACTATCAGGGAGGACTCATATAGGGATTTAAAGTTTCTGTCTTTCTTCTGGGCCTGTTCTTATTCATATTAACAACTGAAGAGATGAGAACAAGAAAACCCAAGAATTTCCAAGATGAACACTTCTGTCTTATAAACACATGATTATGACACTTAATTACTGACCTATAGTATCTGAGCCAATGTGGGTTCTCTTTCCCTTATAATTTTACTACTCATTCTACTCTTCCATATCTGAGGCTGTCTGGTTTATTTTACAGGGATGAGTCATCTCTAAAACTGCCCATTTTTCTTCTTCAGCTGTAACTGGGACTCTAGTGACTGACTCAGTAGGATGAAAACATCTATGTGAATTTCAGATTAAATGGTCCTCTAGAGTATCGGTTAACCTCTGAAGACTAGAGTCCAAAAACCATGGAATAAATGTTAACAAAGTCCAAATTTTCACAACCAGCAGCTTGCATAGCACCTCTTTAACCTGATTAGGTAGTGCGTATGGGATGAATTCCAGTACTTCCAGATTTCCTCTGAACCAGCAAATGGAGATGGAGAGCCTTAGTTTGCATATTATAAAGTAATTGTTTCAACTCACTCCAGCTTTAAAGGAAACGCACCTTGCTATTGAATGTCACATTCTGTGAAGTTGTTGCTTCAGTAATTCACATCTAACAATCTTTTAAAATGGAGCATGCATTGTAAAGAGAAGAGATAACTTTGATTAGATAAAAAGCTATAATTGAAAGAAATTGACTGGCTTTTACTAAGTGAGCTTATACCTTTTTAACTTGCTTCTCTGCAAACATAGCCTCTTTTATATCCACCATAGCTACCACTGCACTTGCTTTGTAGATTTCTTTTCAAAGTAAATGGGTCCTGATTTCTTTTAAGCTAGCAAACTTTATTCCAGCAGGCTTTCCATCTGAGATAAAATCTCTATAAAGATTTGAATTATCTATGCCTGTATGGGTTGAGATTTTTTTGACTTGATTGACTACATAGCTTTTCAGAGTGACATAATTCTTTTTGATACAGGAAGTTAAGCCACAATAAAGTATATACTGATATAATTCATCACATGACTACTTTTAATATGGAATGTACGATTCTTCTTACTGTTATCTCTGAATTAGAAAAGTCAGTTCTACTTTGGTTCTAGCATTCACATTACAATTTATGCCCTTAAACTGCTAGTAGCATAATTGCATTTGGCCTATCTTTCCACTTAATTGCTCAGTATTGATAAACTTTTAGTCTGAACTATATAATATAAAATGTGGAGAAAGCTAGATCAGTACAAAGAGCAATAGCAATTCAGATTCCAGAGGCTAGCTTTCTTGACATTGTCAATAAAACATGCTATTTAATTTAACTAAATGTGGTTGTTTTTTGTTTTGTTTTGTTTTGTTTTGTTTCATTATTTTTTATTTGACAGTAAAGAAAGCAAATTCTAGTTAAATTAGTGTACTGATCCTTGAAATAAATTAAAAAAAAAAAAGAAGTATATATTTTTGTTTGTGTGCAACCACACTGCAAAAGCAGATACAATTGTGAACACTTCAGGGTGTACAACATCTTGACAAAGCTTGATGGATTTGCTATTTCTCTTTAAAAGAGGTAATTCAACTTCAGCACCATCTCTTTCAATATTCTTCTAAGGTTCGTCCTAATGGAAGTAGTAATACTGAATAGCTGGATAGCAATTCACATACTCAAAGCACTGTACAAACATTAACTAATACAGTTACACAACATCTAAATAACTATAATGCTGTCTGTCAAGGCAATGAAGAAGCAGACAAATGCATAATGCACAGTCCTGGAAGAGATTCTACAGGAAATGGGTGCAACGACTCTCAACAAGGCAAGGTGCAGTCTGCCAGTATGCTCAAGGTTTGCATTATTCTCTTTCAACCACCTGCAATACTGTGTTTAAAGTGTTAATTAGCAGGTAGCAGATGCTGGTCCTTTGCCAGTTCAGCCTTAGAAATGTTCTTTGTGCTGTACATCAAAATATAACGGTGCCAGTTCTGGGTTTCTAGTGATCAGTTTCCTATTAAAAATCTTCAACATTAAGCATATTAAACACTGAAAACAATTGTGGGCACTGCTTTCTTGAGAAACTGTTCTTTGAATCTTCCTCATTTTTCCTCTGTTTGGGTGTTTATTTAAACAAGCTGATGGTAAGAATGAATTAAAACTGGATTTGGTGTCTTGGGTGACAGCAACCTGTCACTGTCATTTTTAGATGTTAGCTGGCCTGTGGCAATAACAGCAGAATATGGTGATGAGTTTATTGCAGTGCTTGAAAGATACAGCTGGAGACATCATTCCTTGGTCCTTTTTAATTTCTAGTTTAAAAATTGTTGCTTCAGAGATCAGTTAAGCAAGCTAAAACCACATTGCTGCCTGCTATGGAAACATTTTATTCACTTTAACTTGAGCATATAACTAAGTAATTCTTTTCTTTAATCCATGACTGTATGTTACTCCTTGTGGCCTTGCCCAGTGTAACACTGTGCAATAATAAACCAATCTGGAGGTGTTAACAGCACTGATAGTTTGGTTTTATGCTAAACTGAGATAAATGGGTCTAAACCTTTGATCTCCTAGGGAAAGCTTTCTTCTCAGTTTTAATGTTCATCCATAACAATGTAACTTCCTCCATTTATGTGCTGTCATTCAATATAAATGTTTTAAGTCGGTGTATGAATGTGATTGTGCACACAGTATGTGAATGGATCTCTTCACACATGACTGAAATCAGTCAACAGTTGCTGGGAGATGTGCAAACATTTAGTATGGACTAGCATTCTGCAGAGCAATTTGGGGAATGTTGAGTCAAAGAGTCTTTTGCCTATAATGAGTGATGTGGCCTTAAAGATCATATGTTAGGTAGTTCTGGTTATATTGTTTATATAAACTCAGGTGCTCAAGGGCAGACCAGCATTCCTTTAGCAACATGATGCTGGTTCACCTGCTGGAAGTTTGGATCTAGTTAGCAAATATGGCTTGTAAATATCTATTAGTAAAAATTCTCACTGATAGCAATTGGATATCGCTTCTATTTGTGATGGTTTTGGGTCCCAATGCAGAACTGAAGAGTTTGTGATTCTGAATGTAGTGAAAAATCCAGAAGTATGCAGTAGAAAGAGAGTAATTGGAATCACAGAACATGATTGTACCTAAATATTGTTCCTGAATATTGAAATACCATGTTTTCTCAGACTCCAGTGACCTGTGAAGGCCCATTATGGGCCTCTGTGGGAAGGTGTCCTTCCAGTACTTTCTTTCCCCTCAATGGTTTCTTTGGCTTTGTAAAACCACAGCTTCTGTCTCAATATATTGCAACACTATCACCATCATTTCCAATTCCAAAGTCAGGCTTGTGCCCTAACAGAATACATCTCTTTTCAATTGAAATCACTAATATAGTCTATTTCTAGGTTGTTTTTTTTTTTTAATTTTATGTATTTATTTATTTTGTTAAAAACCAGTAGATGTCGTAGTTTCTCCAAAGAGAGCAGGTTTATCCCTAACCCACTGAAACTGCAGCAACTCCCAGGCATTTCCATGCAATGTTTTACACAGAAATAATTCTGTGCTTGGCAAGTCACTGTTGAGCTGTGTGCTCTAACCATCTAGTCTTTCAGCTGCTCTCATTTTTAGGCAGAATACATTGATACGTAAGAATCCTCACCTGTTACACTTGCTGAAACAAAGGGAAGATATTACTGAGATGCTAAACACCCAAGACTGTGTGGTACTGTCTCAGGTTGATTACTGTGTGGTGATATTTTCTGAATTTTATTGCCATTACCTCTTCATTCAGTCATTTTTAATGACTGACCTTTCTTTCTGTTACTGCTCTTATATGTGATCAAAATTGTTAAATGGATCCTAGTTAATTTGACACTGCGCTAAGGAAACTCTGAGTGAATGCTTTTGCAATGAAAGCATAAATGTTTCAAAATCAGCTGAAATTCATCTTATCTAACTTTAGCCAATTCAAGATTGGGTAGTTAGTCTAAAGTAGTGATTCAGCTGCCTTCGTAAGGGAGAAAAACATTTTAAAAGCCCATTTCATCTCATTCTGAAGTTAGTGTTGGAAAATTACCATCTTGTGATACCCATATCTGTCAATTAAGGATAGGAGGAGACTAAATGGCAGTTTCAACCTACACAATTAATTTAGAGATGACTGGAAGTCATGATGATGATCTTAATAGACACAGTGAATCCTGCCCTTACTTTTGCTTACTTTGTAAAAACAATAGGAAAATTGTTAAATAGACAATTTTCATCCCATTACATGTACATATGTACTTGTGGGTGTTGCTGGAGGAATACCTAACCTCCTGCAAATTAACAACAGTGTTTTCTTTGCACTGACTATGGACAAGGGAAGGTGGCGATGATTCAAATTATTCAGATGCAGAAATAAAGTATAGCAGCTACTTTCCATTTCTACTCCATTTTGACTGGTGAACAGAGGGCTAATCTTGGGGTTTAAACCTGCTGTCCAGGATAGGGGTAATGTCCTCCGAGGGGGCCAGAGAGAAAGGGAAAGCAAGAAGAAATGTGAAAGGCAGAAAATATGTTAGGAACACATTTTTTACTTAAAGGAGAATGAGGTCCTGCCACAGGCTGCACAGGGAGGCAGTGGATATCCCAAATCTGAAGGTGCCCAAGGCCAGGTTGGATGGGGCTCTGGGCAGCCTGAGCTGGTGGGGAGCAACCAGCACCACGGCATAATTTGGAACTAGGTGATCTTTAAGGCCTCCTCCTACCTAAGCCATTCTATGGTTCAGTGAAAATGCAAATGCTTGGGAGTTTCTCACACAGAAAACTGATGACACAGTCAGGGACAAAATATAAACCTATTGATCTGTCATGGTGGAGAGCTCCTCCACAGTGAAACCGTATCCAAGTGCACTCCTAAATTTGCAGTAAAGAAAACAAACAAAAAGCCACTGGAGATACAATATAGCTAACATTTAATTTATTGAATAACTATTGAAAGTTAGCTTTTGTGGTTAAATTTTACCAAGAAGAGTGAGATATACTCAGTGCCTAAGATTTATGCAAGAAGACTGACCTACGTTTCTTGTCTCTCCCTGTGCTCAACATCATCTCCCTCCCTGACCTATAAAGACATCCTATGTGAATAGGAAAAAAAAGATGGAAAATCATCACAAAACTAACAGTATTTAGAGAAGTCTAAATACAGAAACAGGCATATAGTTACAGAATTTTTATACTCAGGATCAGAAAGAAGCTGGCAATTTGAGCTTGTAGGGAGCTAATTCAGATAAATTGCTGAGATAATAATGAAGATACATGCTTGTAATAAACTGGAATAATGAAGATGCATGCTCTATAGCTGAATGGAATGACAGAAGAGGGCTTCTAGCCTGTGGCTTGCTGGGAGATAGGGAGGCTAGAGCTGAGCTAAGATGAGATGTCTTGTTCCTAAAAGAGCATCATATGACAGGCAATGATTTCTTGCCATTCACACTTCAGGCAGACATAAAAAAGAAGGGGGTGTAGGAAGGGGGCAATCAGTGCTCACTCTAGAAAGTCCTGGCACCTTTTCCAATCAATGTTAAAAATATAGATGTTTGTCTTGGATAAAAAGGAAATCATTTCTGCATGGAAATCAGGAAAATCTGTTGTGAAACATGTCAGGGAAACAGCTTAACCACAGCCTGGAAGAGGCTCTATACACTACCTGGACCTATCAAAACATGTGCAGTATTAAATATAGCTCCCTCTGACATTCAGAGTTGCCCACTACTGATCTGCTTCTAGCTGAGAAGTGACGGCACTGCTGGCATAGCTTGAGTGAGATGGCAACAGTTAGCATCTTCTTGACAAAATCAGCCTATATTAAGTTCACACCACTTTCTGCAAGACTGAGGCCATTTTATAATCTTTTAAAATTCAATTTCTGAGTTTGTCAACCTGCAAGCAGTCCCTCTTGCTTTAGCAGCAGCATTAAGGAGGCAAATTCTTGTATCTCAGTTTCAACATCTGAGTGAATGCCGCTGACCCAGTTCTGCAGATGTGGAACACAGAGCTGGCTAAAGCTGACCAGTTCAACTTTTCAGCCTGGGATCTTCTGGATTGTCTATGGTTCCAGCAGTGAGATGCATTTTCCATCTACAGTTTTGTGCTCATGTGCAGTGTCATGTTGGTTGTGCTAGTCAGTAAAGTATATTTCTCCATTTGGAAACTGGTGAAAGCAGGATTGCACCATGGATTGGTCTGGAATAGGATAGGATGAGATAGGATGAGATGGGGTGGGATCTGCTCCCACTTCTCCATCTCAGCAACTGTTGCTGTGCATAAGAGGGAAGACAGTGGGGAAGCAGACAAATGATGACAAGTGATGAGGACTGAGAGCTGTCCTTGCAAGGGGCTGAATGTAGAAAAGAAACAGGGAGCAGTGACTCCACCACAGCAGCCTTGCATCTCCATAGCTGCCACCTCATACCCTTTGCACAGGATTATGGAACATCAGGGAGAAGAAGGGATCAGGGTCACATCTCTCTATGCACGCAGCTGTTCTCTGAGAGCTTGCTTTCCCTTCTATCTTCTCCCATCAAAACAGCTTGCAGGAAATACTGAGACAAAATGTCCCAATTACTTTTACAAAGAAAGGATCCATTCCTGCTGCTAGCAGAAGTTATAGAAAACTTGACCACATGAAAACAAACGGATCTTTTAAATGTCAGTGAGCCAAATGCGTACTGGTGATATTTTCACAGCCTGACGAAAAAGGAGACTGGTGTGCTATGGTTTGATATTAGCAGGTCTGGTTTAAGTATCACCTCCTACATTCCTTCTGAAACAACATTGTTAGAAATGTTATTTGCAGAGAGAGGCCTGTTTCGTATGCATTGTTGTTTAAAATACTGTAGTTTAAAAATAAATCATTCTCACGTCAGCATTTCTAAATGAGTTGGGCCACCTTTACTGACTCCTAAAGTACTGCTCAGCCAGCTGGGTGACCTGGCAGCATCTGACAGTGGCTCTAAGAAGAGTAGCATTCTATTGTGACTGGCAGAAAGGTGAAGAATTATATGAAGGAACAGACTGATTGATGAATGCCACCCACCAGCAAGAACCTGGTAGCAGGTGGAAGCAGTCTGTACAGGTATCTGAACAATGTGTGATGCATATCAAAGTTGTTTTTTAAATCTCTGTCTGAAAAAGAAAATGCAAAGTCATTTTTGGGCCATAGGGAAAAAAAAAAAGAAAAAAAAGCAAAAGACCAAGAATTCACTTGCATTCTCATTTATGAAGCTTGTTGAAGGGCTGAAATTCACTTTTCCTGTTGGATCATTTGGTGGTTCATTTTCTGTTTTTAAAAACACCAGTATTACCTCACACTTCTCATTACTTTACAACAGTACCTCTCACATCTTATTACTTTACAACAGGTTATATCCTGGCTCATTTAAGACAGAATTCTATTTTCACAAATGCTTTGAATCTCTCTTTCCTCCTTCAACTCAAACCAAGGTATTTTAAGAGCATCTCATACCTTTTTCTAGGTAATGAAGATTGTTACATTTCAAATAAAACCTGTCTTTGTTCCCATTCCTAAGCCTGGACTGATGGAAACTACAGTCAAGAATACATCACAACATTTTTTTTTAGTATTATTCTGTATTTGGCTTTTTTGCTGCCTTTTTATTACTGATTATTTCTGCCTGTCTCCACAATCTCTGATAAAAAATTGGGTGAGAAATAATTTTGAGAAAATCTTTTTGATCCAAAAAAATGTTCATTTCATAAGATCATCTGAGAAAGCAGCTTTTGTGGTGAAGTCTTTACTGAAAGAGCACTCTGACCTTTGAAGGATTTGATTTTCACATCGGGGAGAACAAGAGCACCACTGAAGAGAATCAAATGGTCAAATAAAGAGCTAGAACCTGAGTTCAAGATTGTTCTCTGAATCAGGAGAAGGCTTTAACTTTCCCCCACTGATCATACCATCTTATTAACTAAAGACTTATTGGTTATTCTACTGCACAGAGATTTGTAATTGCAATTGTATATATATTTGTTTTATGCTCACGATGCTCCAGAGGTATAAACAAGAGAAGATTATAGGAAGAAGAAATCCCTTGTATTAGAGCTAACATGTTTCCATGAATATAAAGCTTTCCTCAGTTCCTAAAATGCACTTTGTTTAATTAAAGATAACATTTCACTTGATCAAACTTCCCATCTGGAAAAGTTTGTCTCTTTCTAGTTTGCTACAGAAAAAAAAAACATCCCAAACAAACATAAATAATGTTTCTCAGGAAGCCTGTCTTGCCTTTTGAAACCTGCAAAAACAATCATCAAGCTTTGACTATTCTTAGCAGGAGACAAGTTCAGAAACATTCCAGTTCTAACTTTGCCTTTGGACTGGTGGTGTTTCAAGTAAGTTTGAAAAGAGACTAAATGAATTCAGTGTTCTCTAATGGCAGCTAAGCATATAATAAATCCACCTCATGCACAGAATTGTAGGTACAGTGTACTTGAAGCTAAAATAATATTTTAAGTAGCATGTTCCTTCCACAGATAATGGGTACCATGTGACCAAAACCACCTTAGCATTCCATTTCTCATCAGCCTCTTCATGGGGAGCAGAGGTGTAGTTCTGAGCTCTGCTCTCTTTGACAACCACAGGGTCTGAGGGAATGGCATAGAGCTGTGTCAGGGGAGGGGCAGCTGGGGGTTAGGGACAGGGTCTACACCAGAGGGTGGTGGGCATGGAACAGGATGTCCAGGAAAGTGGGCACAGCCCTGAGCTGACAGAGCTCAAGAGTGGTTTGGACAGAGGGTTAGATTCTGTTGAAGTATGAGGATCACTGAAGAGGGAACCTTCCCCACCTTTCTTAGAAATCACACATACATATGTGGACACATGCCACTATCTCTCTCTCTTCTATCAGCAAGCTGCTCAAACTCAGCTCATTGGACCAGTTTTTGTAAATTTGATTAGATCTGGAAGCTGAGCACTCATGGGTCAGCTTATTCTTCAATGGAAGGGAAAAATAAACCTTTAATAATGGTTCAGGGTGTACCCTGCTTCTTGGAGAGCAAAGACTTGGAAGTAAAAATGTTTAGGTTTTGTGTTGAAAACTAAGTAAATTGTGTGCATAAAGGAGATGTATTACCATATTACAGACATTAGTAATTAATCCTGGTGCTTCCTCACATGCGAAAATTTGATTCTGAAGCCTCAGTATTATCTTCATACCACTTTCTTGGAAGCATAGACCTTGGAGCATTAGCAGACACAGTAAGCATTAGACTGAAGGAGCAGAATTATAGGAATTAGAGCTGATGAAGTTTGATGAATCCGAAGGTTGCAGACAACGAGCAATGTTCTTAAATGAACAGCTTTCCATAACTGGTTAGTATATATTATAGCATCTGGCAAGTCCAGATGATTTTGAGCAATCACCTGTATCCTTAGGAACTTTATGGACCTGAAAGACTTCAGAGCAGAAACCTGATAACAGGAAAGGAATGGGCCAGGTGTGCCAGATATCAGGAGGAAACAATTATACAGACCTATAAAGCCTACCATCTTTTAAGAATAGATTGCAGGTTTCACTGGTAAGATCAACAGGAGAAAGGGATTATCACAGAGCTTACAGTTAGATCTACAAGGGGAATTATTTTGCAGTATTCTTCATACTACAGCACTGTGCTTTCATTGGCCTTTTAAACTACATTAAATGATAAGGTACGTAAAAAAGGGATCCATCAAAGCTTTGTTAAGTGTTAGACGTCTGATCTTGCCAAGATCTAGAGGAAAGTACATTTTAAATGGGAGAAACATAGAATGGCTTGAGTTGGAAAAAACATTGAAGATCATTCTATTTCTACCTTCCTGCCATACAGAGGGTTGCCAACCACTAAATCAGGCACTTGGTCAAATTTCCCAGGGCCTCATCCATTGAACACGACCAGGGATGGGGCATCCACAGCTTCTCTAGGCAGCTTGTGCCAGGGCCTAACCGCCCTGAGTGAAAAATTTCCCTCAAACATCCAATCTACATCTTCTCTCTTTTAGTTTAAAACTGTTTCCCCTTGTCCTATCATTATCAGACCATGTAAAAAAGCTGATCTCTCTCCAGTTTATAAGCTCCTTTTAAGTACAGAAAAGCCACTTTGTAGTCTCTCTGGAGCTTCCTCTAGGCTAAACAACAGTACTCCATATAGGGCTTAATGAGGGCTGAGCAGAGGGGGACAATTCTCTCCTTCATCCTGTTACCACCCCTCTGTTGATGCAGGATACTGTTGATCTTTCAGGTTGCAAGAGCACACTGCTGGCTCATGTCCACTTTTGCCCACCATGAGCCCCAGATCCTTCTCCCCAGTCCTACTCTCAAAGAGATCCTCCCTCAGTCTGTACTCATATCTGGCATTGTCCTGGTCCAAGTTACACACCTTTCTCTTAGCCTTGTTGAACCTCATTACCTCAATTACCTCATTTTCATAGGCACTGTTTTCAAGCTCGTCCAGGTTCTTTTGGACAGCATCCCTTCCTTCTGCCATATCATCTGCACCACTCAGCTTGGTGTCATCAAAAATATATTTCTCTGATAAAGATTTAGGTGTTTACTGTGGAGACTGGGTAAGGCATTGCACACATTCTCATTACTAGGCACTGGGAGGATATTCCACAGCCACCTGCTGTTCCAATGTCTAGTAATGAGAATATGTGATTTTGGTAACTGATGGTCTTTTCCTACCTCAGTAGATTTGATCCAGTGTCATCTGCACCACTAGTCTACAGCCGTGTGCACCAAAGGCAGCATTTCTCTATTTGTCTTCTGAAGCACTTTCACTTTAGTGGAATATTTTGATATTTAATAGGCTAGAGATGCAAGGGCAGATCTATAGCCTTGTGAGTGTTGTCACCTGGAAACACATTTTTATTAACTGATGCAGTGAGTGGGTAATCTATGTCACATAGCTAGTTACTTTCTCTCTTTACTGTATGCTTATGGTACCATCAAAATGAAACTATCTGCTTGTGCATTTGAGCTTTATCCTAGTGGAAAGAACAGTTATCTAGAAGATGGGAATTTTCAAATCCCTAAAGAAAACTAGGGTATTAAACATAATCATTCCTTGTCTAGGCAGGTGCTGCCACTGATGAGCTACTAAAGAAGAGTAAAGATGACCTCCTCTGTCTCTTTGTTTGTTTTGTTTGTTTGTTTATCCTTCAGGATCTAACTTCAAAGAAAAAGAATGCTTTGTGACTGCACTGCTGCACTGCAGCAGGCTGGACTTCCTTCTGAAAATAGGTAGGCAACTGTGCACAAAGTGATTATTAAAGCCTTCTCAACTGTTGTTTGTAGTTTTGAATACTCTAAAATCACCCCATACCTCTCAGTCTCACATGAAATTTGCCTATATATTGTGTCCTTACCTAAGTGTAAGCAGTGCTGCTGGCTCTGGAGTGGATAAACGCTTCTTTAAGCTTCTCTGGAAAGTACAGAGGAGTGTAAATGCTCTGCATCTGGAACCATTCCACTCACTCAGAAAGGGCCAAGCACCTATCAGCAAGAACAAGACCCTCCAGAACTGAAGCCAGCTTAGAAAATACAGCCACAAGAGGAGGATAATACTGTCTCTTCCCAGATGTTTTGCATAATGTCTTGCTAATTCAAAGTCCTGCCCATTTGGAAAAGGGCTTGAACATTATCTTAGAATCATTAGGGTTGCTAAAGACCGCTAAGATCATCTGGTCCCACCAATAATCTTACAACTAATTTCCTAAAAGGAATGCATACAGGAAAGCAAAAAAAAAAAAAAAATAGACAACACTCTTGAAAATGCACGTTCTGCATGAGCTAGCATCTAATTTGACAAAGGAGATACTTGTTGTGAATCTTTCTCCTTTTTAAATTCAAATTGGAAGAAATAGGTTTCATTCAGATATCTGCTTTAGATCCATAGAAATTAAGATTGAGAAATCAGTGTGACATTATTATAGTTCTCATTAGATTTTGAGAAAATCAAGTAATGTCTGAAAACAGCTTTTTTGTAAATTATATTTTTAGTGTTCCTTCCTGTGAAAGAAAATCCAATTTGTGCAGTAGTATGTGTCTGCACACAGCACACAAAGCCAGCATTAGAATTCTGTATGGTACAGCTGGAAGGAGCCTGGAACACTGCATATAACTCTACATGTCACAATGATTCCTAGATGTCCTAGTTATCTCACAGGTCATGAATATAAATCCATTATTAGTAACTGAAATAAGAGAAAGTGGTCAAAAAAGAGTATGAGATCGGGAGTTTTGGGCTAAGTATCTGTGCTTATAATAGAGATAAATAAATGGAAATTCTTTCTGCTGTTGAAGTCACTCAATATCTTAAAATATGCTCTAAATCAACCTTCAAAAGAAAAAAAAGTGTCTGAAAATACACTTATGGAAAATGACCTTGAGAAGGTAAACCTGTGGAGAAATTAGGGTAAGGTGCTCACCTCAGATCCGGCTGTTGGATTGTACACCTCTTTTGATCCTGCTGTTGATACAGACAAATATACAACTAACTTTATTAAATTAAATTAGTCATCATTCCCACTGCTACTGAACTGCGTACCTACAAAAAGATGCAAACAGAGTGAAGTTAGAAAGAGATAATAAAATGAAAGGAATTGTGTTTTTTTTTCTTCTCCAGTATATGCTTGATCTGTACCTTCATATCTCTGAGGGAACTCCACCAGGTGTATCATCAGATTACCTTCATATCTTTGAATGTAATTTTTTCCTAGTTGTTCTATAGTCCAAATGTTCTATAGTCCCATCTTTCTGAGATCACTATTTACCCATTAGCTACAGTTCTTTATTTAAAAACAAATAAATGCAATTTAAACATAAATCAATGAAAAAGAAAATTGAATTATTGTCTAGGTGTGTACAGAACTATATGAAAGCACAACACAGGAAATAAATGGCAGAAAAAATATTTACTAGTAACAGAAATGAATTATGTGTTGCCTGGGAAATTATTTGTACACGTCTGATTATTTCTCTTTACATAAAAGGCCCTAGGTAGGTAGCTTTTGAGACTCTGTTTATTTACAGTTGGGAAATGTCTATGAATGATACATATTTCATTATCCTGAGGTACTTGGCTGTTGTTCATACCTATGCAAATAGGACTGTTCTTCAAGCTTTGAATAACTGCGGGCAACTATTTCAGAAACTCTAGGGGCAGATTTAGAGGATAAACAAGTATATATTAATGTGCATAAATTAAACTAGTGCTCGATTGCATGTGAAGGCTGGAAATAAATATAACTATGTCTGGTCAATTGACCAGTTAACAGTAAAAAATGCTGTTTATTCTACTGTTTAAAGGATGAAAATATTCAATCTCCTTGAACTATGAAAGAATTCAAGAGGTTCCCTTCAAATATATGGCCTGGGTAAAGCAAATGTTGTAACTACATCAAAGATTCCATGGACTTTATTGTGATGGAAATGAGATGGCACAAGCATATTCTTCATTCTACACAGTCAAGACCCCTGAATCTTACTTTCAGGGACTTATCTCCTTTCACAGTTATCAGTTTTAGTTCGGATGGGGAGAAATCTATGGAGACATTTTGGTGGGACTTATTGATTTAGTTTGTTTTAAATATTTTGTTTAGTTCTTTTTCTTTGTTTATGCAGTTTAAGCTATTTAAGGCTCTAAATGGGCCTGGACTAATGGTTATGTACTTGCACAGCAACTTTAAATTAAAGGCAAAGAGGACCCAACTCGGGCAATCCATATCAAACAAAATATCTTAGCAACTCAGATAACTTGCTGTTCCTTGATTGGATATGAGTGACTTTCTCAGAAGCTTAGGGCAGATCATCATCTGTTACAAATCCATTTAGCATGAACTTCTGAGGACTTGCCATAGTAAATGATAAATGCAGATCTAAGCTATTTATACCTGTGCAGAGGTGTATCTGTTCTAAGGCATGTTGCCTTAGAACAAAAGCTCATAGAGCATCTTGAGTGTGGTTCAGGCCATGGTTGAAACTTTTTGTGGAGTAGATAACACTTGTTTTCAAATGAGTACCCAGAACCTCCGACCACAGAAGGAGTCAAAAGGTGTAATGACTTCTGGTCCACAGAGTTCTGATCTAGAAAGATTTCTTGTAGCTAGAGCCAATCTAACATGATTTCTCTCTTCCTTTCATTTGTGTCATTGGATAGAAACCCAGCTCTTAAAGTAATGAACAAAGCACTTCATTAGTTTACATTTTGCTTGTGCTTATAGATCTCCCTTCTTCAGATATTCATTTTAATTAACACATTTTAATTAAATGGTTATTGATTGCCATTTAAGCTACTTCAGATCCTAAGAGGGAAAAGAAATATACATTGTTGCTGTTAGGCTGATGATCAGAAGCTTAATTGCTTTACTGTACTGTTTCAATGAACATTAATAATCTTAAAGTTCTACTAGGTTAATTTTGAAGAATCACATCAGTATACATATATATATATACTATTCTGTATGAACTATATATATATAATATTCTGTATGAACAGCAATTCCTGTGGAGACATAACTGAGTTAAAAGTAAAGCATATTAGCTAAGTGCTTGCAACCTAGATAATCCGCAAAAGGCTTATGATATTTCCAGCAGATATTGTCCTTCATCGTCACCTAAAGGAATTGTATTGACTTTTAAAATGAGGAACTGTAGACTGACAGATGAATGACTAATTGATTTCATACCAGTGAGTCATAAATATTTTGTTGATGTTCTTTTTCTGGAGTTTTGTGTTTAAGGCAATGTTTAGACAGAATCTATGCTGTTCCTGTGGGAGCAAAAGGTAAAAGGAAGGTGGCAATTTTGTGTTTCCATGGTTCTGGGCTGCTGCAGTAGTACAAACAGCTCTGGAGGTAGGCTATAAAGACCAGGCTTTCCACAGTCTTGAATCACAGTGCAAGTGGCATATCGTGCAGTGCAGGCAGCTCACAGCAGACTTATTGTGCTTTTCTTTGGGCAGACCTCCCCCAAATTTCTTTGAGGCATTTAGAGAATTTTTTTTAAGGTAGGAGTAAGCATTCTGATAATTAGGAGTGAGCTATTTGTGTCATGCAGAGATATCGAAAGGTACTTTAAAGCAAGATTTCATTAAATAAATTTTCACATAGGAGTTCCTGGGGTACGGTTGATAAAACTTCAGTTCTTCAGCCTCCAAAAGTGAGTGCCTGAGAGAAAAGATCTCTTCATCCATTTGGATATGTCAGTAACAGGAATAGGTCCAATTCTGGACAGCTTTCACATGCTGAGAGGGAGAAAGTGGAACACTCCAAACACAACAAACAAGTCTTGAGGATCAGATCATGTGGAGACATCAAAGCCAGACATGCACAAGAAAATGTTCGAGGATATCATTTTTAAACTGAAATCTAGAAAATGGATGAGAGACTCAGCTGACATGAACAAATGTAACTGGATGAAATGCTCATTGTGTTTTTACTGCTATTCTAGCCTCTTGAAAAGGTACCTTTTCTGGGTACCATTTGGCATGATTTGGCTAGATAGAAGATGAAGTCTTTGGTTGGACTGTGCAGCTGTTTTGTTACTGAATCAGCATAACTGCTCTGTGCTTGGTCTATATATGCCTGGTCTCTTACGCTAGAGAGCAAAACAAACAAGGATCTGGTCTCCGGTCCTGAAAACAAATGTCAAGAGTGGATAGTCACAGAGGAATGGAGACATGGCATGATTCAGTTCACTCATACAGAAACAGTTTTGCTGTCTATTGTACCTGTAGCAATTATAAATGAGTGACCCATGTTGTAACATAAACTTTGGTAACATCTGATAGTCAGGAATAACTCTGAAGAGAAACAGAGGACCATTGCTGACGCTACACTGGAAATCGTCATAGAGCTCACTAACTTCAACCATTTTCTCTGGTATGCAGTGCTACCAAATATCACGTTAATAACTCAGTTGAACCAATGGTGTTTGGTGTTAACACCTACTATGAATAGAATTGCTTAGGGAGACTTGACATTACTTGACATTGTGTAGCTTTATAGTGAAGTAAATGAGTTTTTTTTAATACACTGTAGGAACCCTTGCCCATGGGTGCCACAGTCTTGGTGCAGGGAGTCCTAATTTTCTCCATACTAGTGTTTCCTTGAGTACAAAGAAAAAAAATAAATGTTTTTCTTACAAATGTAGTGCTATTTATTGGGAAAAATAAACAAATAAATAAATAAGCTTTGCATCCAGTGTTTGACATTGGTGACAAACAAATTCTGCAACTTTCCAGACCTCAGTCTAGGAATGCATCTCTATTTCCTACACTGAGGGATGAATTTGAAATTTCTGAGGATTGCGAGAATTCAGTCCGTTTAATCCTCTAAACTTTGGAGTGGCAAGGGTCATCCCTCAGAAACAGAACAAGAATCTGAAACCTGTCTAAGTAAGAAAAATTGTTGATGATTTTATACATGTGAGACATACAGACCAGAAAGTGTCAAGGAAATTCTTTCTGTCATTAACTTCTGACCAACTCCTGTGACTGACAAAAATGAGCTACAAGAGCCAACCTAGAATCACAAAGCAAAGTAAGCTTTCTTCTTCTTGCACTTCTCAGGCTCACAACTGGATGACTCACTGGAAACCATGTACTCTCATTCTAAGGAGAAACAATGACAAAATCTGGAAAACTGAATCCAGACCATGTCTTGATGATTGGTATACCAACTGACTTGAAGGTGTACTTCTGAAACTGTTCATTTCTTTTTACTTTAGTTAATACTGTCCCTCAGAGCATCTAAAGGTTATGAATCAGGTGTTGCAGCTGAGATAATTCTCCTGGGATTAGGGCAAAATTTGAGAAACAGATAGTTAATAATGTTTCTACATTCAGTGGCATTCAGCAGACTAAGGCTTAGTCTTGTAAAGAGACCAGAAAGGAGAGACACTAACAACTGCTTTGATTTGTATTTTTTTTAATTGCTGGGAACTGTGTAATGCTGTGTTGTGGTATGAGAAAACTTGATCTCTTTGCTTTTGTAAACAGCTGTAAAGGATGAGGTTGATTCGAGAGGAAATCTCCAAAGCTCCATTTGTGTTCGATATAGATGTGTTGTTTGGCTTCAGTTCATGCCTTAGATTCTTCTGGCTTGTCACTGACTTCATCAGACTTTTAGGAAGCTGGCATTTATTTTACAGTGTTTCTATGTCTAACAGGACATGAACGAGCAAGATAATATAAATATGACAAAATTCAAGCAAATTATAATTTGTCTTTCTACGAAGCCTTCGTAGCATGTTGAAATGCCTATAGCACTAGAGTAAAATTGGGACTGGAAATAGTTTTGGGACTGACTGCAATGTGTCCACCAAAACCCAAGGAGGAATAACTATACTTCTATTTTAAGGTATAAAATAACTCAGGAAGGTGAGCTAGGTATGCTATCTCTTCAAAAGACAGAAGCAAGGAAGAGAAGTTGCAGTTTTTCCTTAGTGATACTTGCAGTACATTTCAGATGAAATGTATATACGTCATTTTTGTTAAACGCTTTTGCTGGGCAGTAGGATCAGTTTGTCCTAACTGAGATCTGGGTTTAGATAATCACAAAATGGTTAGAGTTGGAATGTCCATCTGCTCTAACACCTACTCCAGAAGGGACAACCAGAGCGGGGTGCCCATGGCCATGTTAAGGACGTTTTTGGAGGTCTCCAAGGAAAAGTCACCACAGCCTTCCTGGATCCCTGTGTTCCATCACACACACAAGACCAAAGTGTTTCCCATAGTTCAGAGGAAACTTTCTGTGTTCCCGTCTGTGCCCACTACCTCTTGTTCTGGCACTGGGCATTACTGACAACACTGTGGCTCTGTCCTTAAGACTTCCCTTCAGGCACTTACAGACACTTATGAGAACCCCCTGAGCCTCCTTTTTCTCCAGTTCCAGTTGTCTCAGCATCTCCTCACAGGAGAGGTGCTCCAGTTCCTTCATCATCTTAGTGGCCCTTCCTTGGACTGTCTCCAGTATGTCCATGTCCCTCTTTTACTGTAGGTCACAGAACTGGACACAACACTTATCTGCTGACTAGATGAGAATAATCTTGTCTCTTGACCTGCTAGAAATACTTACAATAACAAAATCATAGAATCACCAAGGTTGGAAAAGACCTCCATGATCATCTAGTCCAACCTTTTTTCTAGTACCAATATTTTCCCACTAAACCATGTCCCTTAGTGCAAAATCTAAATGTTTTTTGAACACCACCAGGAATGGTGACGCCATCACCTCCCTGGGCAGTCTGTTACAATGCATCACCACTCTATCAGAGAAGAAATTTTCCCTAATATTCAACCTGACCTGCCCCTGGCATGACTTGAGGCCATTACCTCTTGTCCTGTCTCTAGTTGAGTAGAAGAGGAATCTTCCCCCACCTTGCCACAACCTTCTTTGATCTGCTTGTAGAGAGCTATAAGATCTTCCCTGAGCCTCCTCTTCTCCAGACTGAACAATCCCAGTTCCCTCAGCTGTTCTCCATAAGACCTGTGCTCCAACCCACTCACATCTTCATTGTGCTTTTCTGGACATGTCCCAGGGCCTTTGTGAGCTTCTTGTAGGTAAGGGCTCAGAACAGTACTCAAGGTGCAGCCTCACTAGAGCTGAGTACAGGGAAACAATCACACTCCTGCTCCTGCTGGCCGCACTATATCTGATACAAGCCAGGATGCCATTGGCCTTCTTGGCCACCTGGGCACACTGCTGGCTCATGTTCAGCTGAGCATTGACCAACACTCCCATGTTCATTTCCTCCACACAGTATTCTAGCCACTCTGCCCCAGGCAACACTGCAGTGTTGCCTGGGGTTGTTGAGGCCAAAGTGCAGGAACAGGCATACATTGAATTTTATCCCGTTGGCCTCAGCCCAGTGATCCCTCTGAAGGGCCTTTCTACCCCCAGGCAGATTGACACTTTCACCCAACATGGTGTCATCTGCCAACATATAGAAATAACTTTAAGCTTTCACTCTGCTACAAAACCTCTTGCAGTTTGGGAACTGATGATGCAAACACACCATATGATACAATCAGACCAACTTTCTGGCATCATGGGCAAGGTAATTACTTTTAATTGGGAAAATTCATCTTTTCATTACTTTTTTTTCAGCTGTGATTCAAAAGCAGAAAAGTCTTAATTGAAGGCACTCTGTAATAATGGAGATGTTATGCCATGGCTAAAGAGGAGAAATGTAATTCATTCTTCAACGCCTAACAGCAAGCAGAACTGGCTTAGCTGCAATCAGGTAAATCCACTGGGTAGGAATGAGCCACAGATTAATAGCAAGTCCTTTTTATTATTCTGCTATCAGGAAACAATAAGGAAAGAAAAATGAAAGAGTCTTTGTGGTTTGGTCCAGATACTTTACTGAAAGGTCTATTCAGACTATAAAACTGGAAGTGTTTATCTTAGGGTCTGGAAAATCCTTTTGCTCTCTGGGAGCTGTAAAAATCTACCTTACCTTCAAATACATGACACTACTTCTCTTTTCTGTTTCTCCTTTTTGTCAGAAATAACTCCAAATAGTTAAAGTTATGGCCAAATATAAGGGCAAACTCTTCCCACAAACAAGAATGGAGAGTGCTGTCGCTGATATATTGATATAATGGGAAGAAGAAGGCCTATTTAACCTTCTTTCTATCAAATCCTGAGACAAATCCTACAGTTATACGAAAGATGCCTTCAAATGCTGTTATACCAACTGCCTTTTGATACATCCTCTATCAGCTCACTTACTGACCTGAAGCAGATAAAACCTGTGAGAGTTTTCTTGAGGTAGAGAGCACATTCCTCTCTCTTTCTATATGTCTTCTTACCTTGTATTTTCAGGTCTTGAAACACTGGACAATTGAGACTACTGTTTATTTATTTATTTAAGATTTAAGGAATAGTAGAAGTGTATTCCCCCCAAAAAAATACAATGATAGAATCATAGAATCATTAAGGTTACTAAAGACCACAGAAGTCATCTAATCCAACCATCAATCCATCACCACTGTGCCCACTAAAAATACAATTGCAATGATACAATGTCCCTAAGTGCCACATCTTCGTGTTTCTTGAAAATCTCCAGAGGAGGTGACTCCACCACAGCAGACAATACTGTATCAAACAAAAAGAGAGCTCCTATGTCTTTATGGGAATGCCTGGGAGATCTGCACAAACTCTTTCCCCCCTGGAGAGTAGTGATTATTCATGCCACAGAAACACTTGGCTTACAATGGATAGTTTCTAGCTACACTGTTCCCCACACTTACCCTGTGTGTGTGCATTTGAGAAAGTTGCATCAAAAACGGAGGTGGTGTTTTGTGTCCTCCCCAGGCAATGTTAACCATCCTTGACAGAGTACACTGTCCCATTCCACTCTTTCATGCAGTTCCCTAGGTAAATTACCACCTGCAGGTAAGCAGGGTGATGAGAACCTGGCTTTATACATGCATGAGACCATTTAGACTCCAGATCTTGTTAGATGGACTCCCAGATGTTTTACAGGGTAAGGAAACTTCCAAGGTTGCAGTTGTTCAAAAAGTTGTGTCAGATTTAGCCTCCACTTGGCCAACATTTTGAAAAGAGGGCACTGAAGATAATCTGTACTCTCAGGCTACCCCCCAGGTGTAGCCTCCATGGTGGAGGCAAGTTCTCCCAAACAAATAAATCAGCATCTTGCAATTGATTATGTGTCTGTCTCACCCGAAGCAACTAACCTCTAGTTCTGTTCTTGCAGGTTGCATTTTAAAGTGAAGATCTTTGCCCTGAGAAGGCAGATAATGAATTCTAGCTCATTCATTTTTTAAAAGAAAAAAGTGTGTCAAGGAATGGTAAAGTTTGAGGCATATCTTCTAGTCAAGGGTTCAGCCAAAATGATGCACAAAGCCATGATGCACATACCATCTGAGGGTCAGTTTGGTCTCTGAGATGTTTGTTCTTATCACTGCCTGTGGTGCAGTGACTAAAATGATGGAAGTTTCAGTCCTGGAGCAGCTTAACACATCAGGTGTGCACTGGTGTTCAGTAGGAGGATACAGGGTTCAACCTGGTGGCACCTAGAAGTTACTGACTCGTTAGGTACTGTACAAAAGCACAGTAAGAGATAATCCTTCCTGTCAGGAGTGTGCAGTTCAGGTAACACATAAGAAAGAAAGACAGAGATGAAGGTAAAAGTTTTGCTAAAGGCACACAGCAGGTAGCAGTTAGGTATGTAATGGACATTTCTGAGCAGATATTTTTATAAGGTTTCAGATATTCTTCAAAAAATAATCCCATGCATGCTTACAACTGCATATTTGTATATGTAAAACTGATGTTACCTTAACAATTTCTTACAGAGATCTTCTCTGCAGTCATTCAAATTATTTATTTAAGAAAACATTTTGGAATGAAAGCTACTAAAAACATAAATGAGAAAATAAACAAACATTGGCTTGGTTTAAAATTCATATATATGTGCTAAAGGAGAGAGAGAAATCAAAGTTAAAGCCAAAAAATATTTCTGTGAAAGTGACATTTGTACTTTGTTGTGTTTATGTCACCCATCATTTTTAGCAATGTCTTCCCCTTCCCAGCAATTTAAAGTGTATTCATCAGAACAACAAACACAAAAACCTGAACCATGCAATTCATCATCCTGCTACATTTTTGCCCAAGAACATAACCCAACCAGAAAGCTTCTCCAGCTTAATGAGTAATTTGTCTTGTGGGTCTGGTGAAAGCTAACATCTCCTTGTAGCAGTATAAATCTTGATACATCTATTTGAAGTGTAAAAGATCAAAATATGATTTCAGAAAACTGGAGAAAATGATCAGAATATCTTTTGGGGAGAAAACTGTCAGAATATAATTTGGGATAGAATTTATAATATCAAATGTTCATACACATGTTAGCTGAGCTTATTGGACTTGGTATGTTCAAGCTGATTCTGAATGTTTTAATTGCTCTACTCAGGAATGGCAGATTGGCTTTCAGGTTTTATATACAGGTAACATGTAGAATAAAACCATACAAAGAAATTATTATTATTATTACTATTATTATTATTATTATTTACAGAAAAAGCACTCTGAAGTTTTCTCCTCAGAACAAATGCTGCTTCCAACAGTTGGAAATCTGCAGTAGGGGAAAATTGAGCTGCTTTGTTATGTCCACAGGTGACATGAAGAAGACAAACCATTTGATTTGTAGTTTCTTCTTATACACTGGAGGACAACTCTTTCCATCCAACTGACCATTCTCATTGAGCTCCGCTATATTCTTGTCAGTGGATCCATTCTTTTTGAAAAGCAATTTTGAAAAGCACTCAAAGCTGAATGTAAAACTTACGTAAAGTATTGCAAGGACTGAGGAAAATAAAGTAATTACTCCATAGGCAGCTCTGAAATTCAGCAGAAACTTTATGAGTAACTTGTCTCTATCTAGCCTGCTTATCACCTCTGTAATACCTCCAGTACATGATGATGTTTCTCCATTGCACACTTCAAAAAGCAAAGCGAGAAAGAAGGAAAAAAAGCAATTTTCATTTGCTTTTTGTTTCCACTTAGAGCTCAATCATATTTCCAGGACTTCTTGTAATGTCCTTGTGAAACAATTTACTGCTCATTTCCTATTTTTGCTACATACAGCTCTTACAATCTGAGTCAGGACTCCATATTAAAACACCCTATTCATTAATAGCAGGGTAGATAATTCAATTTTACATTGGAATAATGTGAGCTTCAGACTGCTTCTTTGTTTTTATTTATAACCAATAATCCACCTCCTTTTGCCCTTCCTCTAAATACCCATGAGAGAGAAGTCTGACGTCTATTCAAGTTAGTGCCAACATTTTTACTCAATAGTATCATTACTATCCCATATTCTGGATTTTCCTCCTCTTATTCCTTCTTCCATCAGCATAACAGCACCCAAAAAGCCCTCCAGACCTCTTTGGACAGCATTTAAACACAACACAGAAACACAAAGCTGATTCTCCCTTGCAGGCCATGTGATTTCCACTTTTGCTGTAATCTGTCAGGGCATTTGTTGTCTTCCCATGAAGGTGCTGTGAGTCTGGAGGCTGAAAGCCAATTGTTTATAATCACATTCAAGAATTGGGAAGACTACTATTATGTATTTCTTAATTTTCAAGGCATTGGAAATGTTAGGATATGCAAATTCAGGACATGAAGCTTGGCATAATCAATAGCTTTTGGAAAAAGCAATCAAAAGCAATCAAACCAGCTCATGTAACTTCTGGAGCCAGAGAAGAATTACTTTTAACAATATGTTCTTGTTTAGAAGTCAGTTCAGAGCAGCAACTTCTTCTTCAATGTTTTATATCACCCTTCAGATTCCTGCTCATCCACTGAGAAGGAAATAAGCTGTTAAAGTAAGAACCCAGAAATCAGCTTGGGAATACTCTATGATCCTCCTCCTACATTGGCACTAACCTTTTGTCCCATTTGTTAGGAAACCACATAGGGTGTGCATAAACTGGGTTCTGTTTCCTAAACCTGGAGGGATTTGGAAATGCTCTCCTCATTTTTCAGGGCATAGCAAGCTCTGTCTTTTGTAGATCCTTGTGAAAACTGTCTAATCCTTGAGTTTTCCAAAGTTGACTACAGTCATAGTTTCTTGAAAAACTGGTGATGTGAATATATCTTCATACAGAATCATGGAGTCACAGACTACTTGATGTAGGAAGGGACTTCTGCACAACATCAGGTCCAACTCTCCTGTTCAATGTAAGGTCAACCAGAATGCTTTTCCCAGGGCCATGACTAGTCAGAACCTGAATGTCTTTAAGATGTTTGCAAACAGACTGTTTAGGTAACCTATTTTGACCTCCCTCACAGTTAAAAATAGTTTTTTACTGTGCTCAGTTTGCATTTAGTGTACTTTTGGCCACTCATCCTGTCACTGGATAACAATGAGAAGAGACTGCATCTTCTTTCTTGATTTCCATTAGGTATTTGCAGAAACTAGTAAGATCTCCCAGAGTCAATTCCCCTTCAGGCTGAACAGTTCCAATTCTCTCAGTCTCTTTTCATATGGTAGATCTAATTCCTTAACAATCTGTTCTGCAGACCTTTGCCTTTGGTAATCAAGCTGAAGAACATATACTTACCCTCTCCCTGACCACTGAGCTGCTCATCACAATGTAAATGGTTCTCACTCTCGTCAGGCATGATTTCCCATTCATAAATTCACACTGACTACTCCCAGTCACTTTCTTGTGCACTAAGCATAGTTTGATAATGTTTCTCAGAAATAGTTGATCCATCACCTCCCAGGGACTAAGCTGAGGCCGAGGACTGTACATCTTTCCTCTTGATGTTCTTGAAGGTAAGAATGGCATTTGCTTTTTGTTAGTCCTTCGGAATCTCCCCAGTAACCATGATCTTTCAAAGATAACTGAATGATCCCACAATGACACCAGCTAACTTTTTCAGTTTACATGGGTGTAAGTAATTAGGTCACATGATTTAAGTACACCAGTTGGTTTCTGTGTTCTTTAACCTGATCCTCCTCCACTTAGAATCAGATTCCTAGCTCAACTTACTATCTGATCTCAGGGGCTGAAATTCCTGAAGGCTGCTTTTTCCAGTGTGTAACGAGGCAAAGAAGGCATTCAGAGATACTTAGTCATTTACAATGAAGACCTCCAGTCCATTCAGTAAAAACAAAAGTTAGTAACTTTTGTTGCTTTTAGTTAATTTTATGCACGTTGAGTTGGACTACTCTAGTTCTTGGAGCTTCTCCACCCTTCTTTCCTTCAGGATTTTATTGCATGAGATTCGTTAATGCATGTCTGCGTTGCATTGACTGAGATGAGCCACTGGGAAACCCTGTATTAGTGGTAAGTTCAGTAACAGATCAGCCAATCACTTTCCATAAAATGTCCCCTCTCTGGCATAACAGGAGGAAACCATTGAATTTGCACAAATGTTAATAATCACTTTACAAATGCTCGCAAGTGATGTGGGATGGGATAAAACATGCTTTACAACTTTCTTCAGGAAATTTTTTCTGTTGTTTGCTGAAACTACTTCTTTTGTTTGTTTGTTATGAAGTCCATGTTAATAAAACTTTTTTTTCTCTTTATTTTCTTTTTTTTTTTTTTTCTGCCTGAAAGTAGGTTAATTTTGTTTGAAGTTCTAGATTGTCAGTGTACATGCTTTTGAGAACTTCTTTTCCTGTCAGATGCTGTTGCGTGTTGCTTGTGGTCTGGTGCTAAAGACTGCAAAGGCCAGCCACAGATTCAGTACTACATGATGCATAATGTGTCATGTGCCTATCTTTCCAAATCCGTATTTCACCTTGTCACCTTGGGATCTCTCACTCTTGATTTACACATATCTTCACAATATTATCTGCTGACATTTCTGCTTCGTTGTGTTGGACCTAATGTGTCTGCTTTGATCGGTGAAGCTGAACTTCCTTTCTCTTCCATTTTTCTTGCTAAACAAATCTGCTTTCTCTTTTATCACTCCTCAAGAGTTCCCTCTATTGTGTCTTTCAAAGTTTAGATATGTATATGAATTTTCAGGGCAAGAAATAACTGGTAGGCCTGTATACATAAGATTCTGAAATGGCATTCCTTTTGGAAGTATCCAGTCACTTTCATTTTTAGCTCTCCAAAATGTATTTTTCCAGGTTTTTTTTTTTTTTTTTTTTTTTAATGTCTGGTTAATATCTTTGTACAAATTCTTTATTCAAGTGATCTCAAGTTAATTGTACTGATTATTGGTAGTCATTTGATTATCTTATATCTTTACCTCATATCTGTCCAAACTTATATTAAGACCATGATCTCCATTGTTTGACATGCATTTGTTGGAATGAATGGAGTCACCTGCTTTTTCCTCTTCATAAGCTGACACATTATGACATTTATTATGGGCAAAATGGATTAAAGTATTTTTCATTTAGGCAGCTAGCTACCAATTCCACATTGAACACATGCAGAATCGCGAAAGGTAATCGATATCTGAACACAGGCTAAGTAGTGACTGCTGACTCATCAATAATTGAAGTGAGAAAATGAGGCTCAGTCAATACTCTGAATCAAAATTGCATGTCAGTGATTTTGGAGACAAATACTAGCATTGCATTCAAGTATTCAACAAAATTAATGTGACTGTAAATCCCTGGTTAAGACCAATGATGATATATGAGAAATCAAACTCATGTTTAATACTTCCTTGAGAAAACAGATCTCTTCTGTGTGCACCTATCTCCAGCTCCCCAGTCTGCTTCCCAGCTATTTCATGCCCTTCCAGGCTAGGAAAATATTATCCAAATTGTGTCATGAGGAGGTCTATGAGCCTAGGTAGGGCCTGTTGACTCAGTAATGGCCTTTTTCTTCCCTATATGCACTTTCTGATTCAGATTATTTTGCACAGTTATATTCTGGATGCCACACTGTCACTAATACCAGATAGCCATTATGTAGCTCCTATGCAGATTGATCGTATCACAAACATTCTGCTACTTCTTCTCTGCAGTTGCCAAAAGCTGGGTGCTACCTGATTCTGTCTGAACTAAGAGAAGTCTTTCAGAAAGTCTTCTTCTTTCCAAAAGAGGAGATGTCCAAAGGCCTCATCCTGTCTCTTTTCTCTCTTTTAGATGAATGTTAGTGATATTAGAAGGACATGGTACTGAGATGACTGTTAATGCACATGGGTTTCCATGGCACACTGAAATAGCAAAAGTAGATAAAGGAATTTCTGTCTTGTATGAAAGCCAAACTCACCAGTGTTTCAAAGGGTCTTTTCTACATCCTGCTACATACTGCAGTCATCCAGTTTTGCTAGGGAAACAGCTTTATTGGTTTGATCCATATGATATCTATCAAAAGTGCAGGATCTGTCCAGCCTCCCACAGTTCTAGTAGGGAGCTTACACTGTGACACTCGGATGGCAAATTAATTTACATTTACTAGCCACAGTTTTCTGTTTCAGAGTGTTTATTTCATCAGAGTGAGTTATGCAAAATTCAGTCTCTCTTTTCCTCTGAATAGGATGCATAGTTCAAACCTCAGAGTATTACACAGTGAAGTCAATTGGTATTCAGCTTCACATCCTCTGCACTGTGGCAGAGACATGCTGGCTGCCTTCCAAGACAGGTTTCAGAAGGGCTCTTAAACACCTTGAAAAGAGAGTAGAAACTCAAAGGAACTGCTACTTAGTGAAGGAGAAAAGAGTCATGATTCTCAAACTGACATGTGGGTCCTTTTCCAAACCAGTATTGTGATAGTTTGTCTTGCAACTTACATATCCACTTTCCTTCCCCACAAATTGTTCTATTAATTTTTTTTCTTTGCTATTTACTGTAAATCCTCTCTACTCAAGAAGGGCATCTGCACATGTTTTCTACATGTTCAGTCAGCGTGGTCCACTTCAAGTGCCTTCCTGTAAAGCCAGAAATCTCAAGAATGATCCTCTCAAAGAATAATAAGAGATGGTATATTTGAATGGATCTATACAGGTAGTATACAAGATGATACAAAGGGAAAAGGCTCACCTTAGATGGAGAAGGCTCGCAGGACTCCACGCAGGAGGGATCTCCAAGAAGAGATCCTTTCCTGGTGGTGGTCAGCCCTTAAATGGGGCTTGGGGAGAGGTGGAGCCAGACTCCACCCCCCTCCAATCACACAGGTATCATTGCCTTCACCTGTGCCCCCATGGCTGACTCAATGCTCACCTCAGGTGGTCGATCAGTGGTTCAGGCTGTGATTCAGCAGTTCCCCTACACTTCCTAAAAGTGCACATGCATGGACACTGATGTTATTTATCATCATGGCTGGGGATCTCTTCTCTGAAGACTGAGGCAAAACATCATCTTTTCTTCAACCACATATTAATTTTCCCAGTGGGACTTCAGGAAACACAAAGCCTTTCTCTCAAGAGAGCACTCCTAGATTGAACTCATCAGGAACTAAATACTGAATAATGAATAGATGAATCATATCCAAAAGTGCCTGTTTTTCTTTATTCTCTCTTTTATTTTTCTTTTCTTTTCATTTTGATTACAGAGGATATCATGTATGTGAGATTGTTATATGAGATCCTAGCCTTTAAAATTACTTGAAAATTGTTCCCAGGAAAAAAAACATGCAAGCTCCTGATCTTTGCACATGATTATCTGAAGAAGTCTTTCCATAAAAAATGCATGAGGCATATCAGAGTGAAATAGGAAGGTCAGAATTGACAAATTTGGTCAAAAATGCATTTTTTCCCTTATTTTGCCAGTAAGTCATCATTTGGAATCCCCTGATATCAATCTTTCTGAATTTTATTTGTTCTAACAACCTGAAATTGTTTCCTGGAAGCTAGGTTAATTCTTCACTTTTTCGATAATCTTTCTTCTTGATGGTAAACTCAAAAGTTACGTGTAGATACCAGATGTATCTTCTGTTAGGAATCAGGATACAAACTCCAGGTTTAATGAGCAAAATTGGACAAGATTATGGTGATAAGTTAACCATGGTTTTGACAGTGCTCCTGCTTTGGTAGGTCAGATTACTGGGATGCTGACCTTCTGTTCCTGTTTTTCAGTATTCTTAGAATTGGTGGTCTTTCCTTTTTGGAAGACTGTGGAGTCAATCAACACCTGTATCCAGTTGCAAGGAAATAAACTTGCAAGAACTCTGTTGTCCACAATTGTTTGTTTACATACAGTTTTAATTTCCATTTCCCCATCTTCCAGCCACTGGGCAGCTCAGTAAGGATCCCAAAGCCTGATGGGATCAAGGAGGAAAATTCTGTGGGTGTGGAGATGGAATATGTATGTCCAGTGTGGCTGAACTGATTGCAAATCTGTTCAAGGAGTGGGTGGTGGAAATGACTTTTCTGTCATTCTCTAATTAGCAGTGGGTTTGTACATACTTGTAGGGAATAAAGCTGTTTGTGCAATGATGGTCTGATTTTGAGCCAGGAGACGGACTTGATTATTCTTATAGGTTCCTTCCAACTTGGGATATTCTATCATTCTAAGATTGAATGATAAGATACCATTCAGATTTACCCCAGTGTGTATGAAAGCAAGACTGGAACTGTATCCTAACTCTTGTTTTCATTTCTATCAGTGGTTTCTTTCCATAACAGCTCCAAAATCAACCAACAGTTTCCATAGTTGCATACTGTTTTTTCTTCATTTGCTTTTCAGATTTGAAGGTCTTTTATAGTATTTGTAAGCCTTAGTATTCAGAGAAGCATACACTAGAAACTCCAGTGCCTTGAGATTAAGATAAACACTTTGAGAAATTAATGATATTTGAGTGCTTTATTTGCCATTTTTAATTATAAAGCAAGGTTTTCTCAAAAAGAGGACTAAAAGATTAGAGGAAAATGAAAGTTAACATTCTTGGGAAATCGAGAGTCTGGAAAATTTTTTAAATCAGATAATTTCTGAGATGTGCAAAGACAGTTGGAGAACTTGAGAACACTGATTACAGTTGCATTTTTTAGAACCCACGTATTTGTTTCTTGAGTTTGTGAAATGCACAGGCATTCATTTGGTTTTTAATGTTTGTGAAGTTTTGACATTGGCTGGTTGGCAGGAGCAGCTAGTGGAGCTGTCCAGCAATTGTTCTTGCTTAATTGGTACGAACGGTTTCCAATTGTGCTATCTGTAATCTGTATCCTTATGATTGGCATTTAGAAAATAGATATTTTTTTGTTATGGTCTTATTTTCCAAACCCATTATACTGAAAAAAATTGAACAGTACATTCGACAACAGCAGAAGGGATGTTGGGCAAAACAAAACATTCTGTGGTAGAAGGAGTATGAGGGATGGTGTGTGCTCTGCAGTGGGGAGGGATATGGAAGGGGATGCTGTCTGTTTAAACCATATGGGTATATTCTGACATTCTTTCTTAAGACTTTCATGAGACTTTGAAATCAAAACCAGACTACTTTGTCACATATCTACTGATGGTCTCCAAAGTGCTAACATAAGCTGGCTTAGAAGTACCAATATGCTTAACTCAACAACTCTGAGTTAACTCAAATCTCATTAAGTACATGCAGAAATGGCTGTGGAAGTGTCCAAAGAAAAGTATCCAGTGGTCCGTATGTTTTGAGCATCTGCAATTTGACTAGAGTGAAACTTATGGGTGCACTAGAGCACCTATGCAAGTGCCTAAACATAATTTCCAGTACCTGAAAGTACTGAAAACCTTGGCTTAATTTTATTGAGTTGGGATTCCATGGTAATAAAAAATAAACTGCAAACACATGTTCCACCAAATTAAACTACTGCTCTTCTCTGTTTGCAGATAGGGCTCAAGAGTCAAACAAACTCATTTCAAAGTCAGCAATTCAGCCTGCCAAGTGCTAGATTATGTGTATCTGTCTAGTTTAGAGTAAGCTGTTCACATATTTTATTTAGAAACTTTTAGAACAGTTGAGTAGGAGGCAAGGATGTTCCAGTCTAATATATCTGGTGAGAGTTTCAAGATTGCACTGTAGTTTCACAGGGGAGGATCAGGTTGGATATTAGGAAAAATTTATTCTCAGAAGGAGCAGAAAGGCATTAGCACAGGCTGCCAAGGGAGATGGTGGAGTCACCGTCCCTGGAGCTGTTCATAGATGAGGCACTGAGGAAGCATGTTTTAATGGACACAGTGAACATGGGTTGATGAGTAAACTAGACAACCTTAGTGTACTTTTCCAACCTGAACAATTTTATGATTTTAAGTATTTGGTTCTCTACCTTACCTTAAAGATAATGCAAAAATTCTGTGGTTGAATGCTCTGTAATTTGATCCTCAAGATTCACATTTTTACTTCCACCACAAAATGAGTCAGCTGAAGAAAATATTCAAAAAAAAAAAAAAAAAAAAAAAAAAAGAAAAAAAAACCAAACTGTTTGAGTGTCTGTTTTATTAGGGAGGATGGAATGAGTGGTTGGGAAGCACAATGGACTTGCAGGAAGTTTTTTATGTTCAACTTTGCACTAGTCACAACTAGTCACCTGTGGACATGGTGCTGATAGATATAACATCCTTGTCTCGTGGTTTTCACAAAGACAGAAGCAAGCTGGGTGACTGCCAGAAGCAGGCAGCTTCTCAATGGTCCTTAGCACTGGGCATACAGGTGATGTGAGCATCTCTTGGCTGTAGGATACAATTCTATATGCAGGCTGATCTATGGCAACCCTACAGCTCTGGCTTAATTTAACAGAGAATGGCTATGTGTTTTTTGAGTGGAATCAGCTTGTAACACCCCAGACTGTATCACTGTATCAGGTCAGCATTGAGTTCACTTTGACCTTTTTTGTTGCTACATGATAGAGATGATTGATTCCTCAAAAGTGTAATTACCACCTGTAATGGTATCCTGTTTTAATATCTCTTCCTAATTTTAGTATCGGATTTGGAGACATTTACCAATGGAAGGGGTTTAGTATTTGACAAAGATTCCTGTGCCTGAATGAATACACTTTTCCAGTCCTAGCAGCTTGCATTTAAACAAGCTGATTTAGTTCTTTCAGAGACCACAGCAGATATGGGCAGTGGTAATAGCACTCCTCCCAGCTGTTCACCCTCATGTCTAGAAGAAGGCACTCAGCTTCCCAAGAGTGGCTCCAAAGTAGACTGAAACATCTCATGTAGTGCGTAGCAGTACTCAGACTGGGAATGACAAAAAGGTTTCCTGCTTTTGCGTCAAGCTCAAATCATTCCCATGAATTGGAAAACTGTAATGTCAAGGAGAAAAACGTTTGTGTGCAGGGGCATGGTTAGGGGTAAATGGGGGAGTGTTAGAGGGATACTACTTTCAACTCCTTGGGAAACCTGTCATGTCAAAACAATCTTAGTGATTGTTATCAATGAAACCTGCAGGTAGCAATAATCCACCAAAACCTGACTTAATAGGGAGGGCTGTAGACATCGACTGTACACACAGCTGACACATACAATGTGTTTCAGTTGTGCTTACAACTTACTTAACCTGTGCTTACATGCACGTGGTATGAGCAGATTGTTCACAAACCCATCTCTCAATCCTGTACTGGTCTCACCTTCATCTTACTTGTCAATTACATCTCTGACATACATTGCACACTTTGAGATATCAATTAGGGTGAAAATAGAGAATTACTGTTACAATTAGGTGGTCTGGGGAGATGCAGTTTTGCTCTACCTTTGCCATGGGTAGATAGAATCATGTTAAAGGTAACAGCAATCTTCCAGATTTATGGAATATGAAAGAACAGGGATTTGAAACTTTGGTGAAAGATGGTGGAAACAACTATACACAGGTTATTAAAAAGTAATCATACTTTTTCTGAATCATGGAATCGTAGAATTGGTTGGAAAAGAACTCTAAGATATCTTGTCCAACCATCAACCCATCCACACCATTCTCACTAACCATGTCCATCAGTTCCACACCTCCACATTTCTTGAACATCTCCAGGGACAGATTAACACTGATTCCTTGGAATCCTCAGACCTAGACAGTTACTGTTGTTATAAGTACAATAACTTCTTTTCATCAGACTTGACACAGAAGAATACTATTTTGGAGCTAATTATAATTTGTCGAATCATCAAAATACTTCCAGGGAGTAGTATCATGAGAAATTAAATACACTGCTGTTGTAAATAGTAAAGCAGTGACTATTTAATGATACACAGATTTAATTATAGGCAGGATGGCTTCTTGTTGATAACATTATAAATGTAATTATACATTACAGGGGCTGAACTGGAGCGCATTCTGTCCTCTGTTCTCAGTGCACAGCTGTACACAGCAGGTTATCAAACACCCACAAGTCTCTGAGAGCAGGTTTTATTCTGCAGTCAGCTGAGTGTATATGAGTAATGGTTTGCCTCCTATGATAGAGCAGTGTTTAATTGACCACAGCTAAAAAATTGGCAGGGCTGATTTTAAGCAGGTATGGTCTGAGAGAAGAGAGTGTGTATGATTCTGTAGTCAGTAGAGAGCATGTAACAATGTAATTCAGATCTCTTACTAGCAAATAGCAATTGTTTGTCAATAATGAAAAGCTAAACCAAGAATAAATATATCACTTCTACTGCACAGTTTCATTTCGTTGAAATGTACCTGATGTCAAGAGGGCATCTTTCTTAATGATATTTGTCAAAATTTCTACACTACATATTTTCAAGCCAAATTGTATATGAGGAATGTTTCAGAAACACACAATTTATTGAGGAACAATTTTATAGGGAAAGTAAAAGACAATGTATTTATACTTGCTGCTCTTCTTATTACCGTTTTTATTATTATTTTTTAAAAATATTCATTTTTTTTCAATCATAATTTCAGGCTCAGTTTATATTGTGCCAAGAGAAAATGTCTTGTATATGTTTTTTTCTACTTGAATATGTAGCTGCTGTTCAAAGTCCAGCTTAAATTAAGGTCATGAAATACTAAAAGAGATCAGGTAAAAGGATTCAGGGGTAAGAAAATTTATTTAGGTGAACTTGGCTTAACATTAACAGTTTGTCAGTGGAGTCTGGTGTTCAGATCCTGGCTTTTCAGCAATCTGTATGCAACCTCTGCTCAAAACTGGAGTTCAGACCCAGATGGTCTTTGGATCCCAGCAAGAACAATTTATCTGACGTAGTGATGACACAATATGTGTAGAATTGCAGTCCCAAATGGTGACAGAAAATGTCACAAAATCTGTAGACTGGCTCTAGGTAGGAAGATGGAGGGGTTAAGTTTGTACTGGAGCCTTCCTTCTTTTCCTAGTACATCTTCTGTTCTTTTAGTAATGTGTATGCCACAAGCACCACCGTTCACAGTACCTTCACTTCACCACAAACTAGCTTCAACCAGTTTTACAAGGTATATTCTAGATATTGGAATGCAACACTATAAGTGAAGAAATTGCCTTGGCTCATTAGAGAGTCACAGAACTAATTAATAATTTACCTTATCACTGTTGGTCATCTGGTTCACCTTCCCCTATCTAGCAAGGCCAACTTCCAGGCTGTTTTGATTTCCAGTGCCTCCACTGCAAGCTTATGAAAGGTGAGCTGATGCCCAAAATAGTCCAGTTACAGAACTAAAAGATACAGAGAATGAACCATATGAATAAGTCAGTGAATGAACCAGTCTATTATGTTACACAGAGGACAAGACAAGAACTTGAGAGACATGACAACCCTTCCTCTTACAGTCACTGGCTCTGCAATTGACCTTGGAAAGATTCCATCTTTTTCATATCTCATTTTAGTGGATAATGATGTTTGTTTCCTTTGTCAAGGACTTTATGATGTACAAAACAAAGGAGCTGTATGTCAACCATCATTATTGTCTTGATTTTCTCAGCCCATAGAGCAGCTTTGGCCCCTAGTGTGAATGAATTGTTTGTTCTTGTTGGAGGCAAACAACAGACAAAGGGAACAGGAGTCAGTTCTAGAATTACAGAAAATGAGGCAAGGAAAACAACTTCAAAGTGTTTTTTATCTACATTTCAATCTAAATAATTACTTTCTAGAATATTTTTTCTTAACTGTGTCTAAACTTTCTTTCATAAACCTTCAATTTCATAGATTTTTACAACATATTTTTCCAATTTTATTCCAATAATATTCCAATATTATTGTTTTTTTAATAGAAGGATTCTCCAGTTGGGAGCCAAATTTTTCCTTATTGTAGGTTTTAGGTCTTGGTCATATTTCCTGTCTCACTGGACTTGAAAAATGCTTTTCCTTCTTCTTTTTAGATATCATTTATACATTTAAAAACTGCTATGGTGATATTCTTCTGCCTTTTCTTTTTTGGTTCAAACAGCCTCAGCTTCTTATACCTTTCCTCTTGAGTCATGTTTTACAGTTTTTTCAGTTAGTCAAGGTCACACTGAATTTTATTCCCAGTTCCTTCCATTTTTATCAGCTAAAAAGTCAAACTCTCTATATATTGAAAGTTAGGTTGATAGGACAAAATATAGTTAGTAGTATGCTCTGAAAAAATTCCTCTAGGAGCTGCTCTTGATTTAAGTCTCTCAAGTCTAACTATGGTGTACCTTCCTGGTAGTTACTCTCTAACTTCAGTTCACAATCGATTTTCTACCTGACAAGAATTTCACCAGAATCATTTTGCCTTAGTTTGCATTTGAGAACATTGTATAAAACTGAAAAGCCTTGTTACTGTGTTGTTACTGATATCTACAAGATAAGTTCTAAGGTAGCTTGACTCGATGTTTACATTTTTGTTGTTTATTTCTTGATCATACTTCATATACTTACAACCTTAAACTTTGGATTGATATTTTCACATCTCTCTCTGGGACAAAATAAAGTTTTTCTTCATCTATTACAAGATAATTTCATTGTAAGGCTATTTTCTTTGTCATGGCAGTATGTTTTCTTACGTTAAATCTCCACAAAGTGTATCCCAAACATTTATTCATTATCCTAATATCTATGAACAGTACAAACTACTTTATGCCACAGTATCCTTGTGTGGTAGCCTGGAGCTACTAAAAGTGCATTTTGAAATATATTGAAGAGGTTGAGCGAAAAGGATAACCAGGTGAAATCTGGTAAGAAGCCTTTTATTTCCTTTCTGATGTGAAATATTAAAATATGTCATATCCAGCCCTGTTTTGAATTCCATCAATTTCAACACGTTTAGTAATGAGAATATTTTTTTCCGGTTATGATTTCTTTTAGTCAAAAAGAAGATTGTATCATAGTAAACAGGAAAAGATACGCTTACCAAGTTTTTAGTATAGGTAAAATACATAACAAGTATGGATCTACTGCAGAACTAAAATAAGATGAAGATTAGTTTTCTTCTAAGTCTTTCATTTAGAGAAATAAAGAGGTCAAAATTTATTTTTAATTTTTCATTTTTTTTTTCATAGATTCATAGATACATCAGGTTGGAAAGGACCTAGGTTGGAAAGGACCTTTTTTTTCAGTTTCCCTAGAGATTTACTGCTTTACTGTTTAACCTAGTTAGACATCAAGGAAGTAATTTTATTCATTACCTTATATATCAAATCCCTTTCAGTAAGTGAAATACTGCAGAATGTCCATGTAGTTCAAAACAAATTAATATGGACCATTCACTTTTGGAAAGCACTTGACCCAACAGCTCCTTCTTCAAGGACTTGTGATCTTATTTAATTAGTCTTGAAAATGTTTTTTTGGAGGTAGATTAGAACATGTCTGAGCTATGGAATAACTGATCTACTTTCAAAATATTTGTCCATATGATTAAGAAGCAAAAGGTGACCTCCAATCTCTTCTATCATTTCACAATATTAGGGACAGATGTTATCTTGAGAAAGGATTACAAATTTGCTTTGCATTTCAGATATTTTGAACAAATAATAAACATTTATTCTAAATCCAGATGAGCGGTGATCACTTACTATGACGAAGATATGGTATCAGCCATATCAAGTGAAATGAAGGTTATTTTTGTTTTGTACCATGCTGTTAAAGACACTGCTGAAATTTTGAGTAAGAGACAAAAGAGAAAATATTGTATTCTGATAGGAAATTATTATGGGATTGAAGTATATTCAATAGATATTTGTAAGTAATGCATTTTTTTGTTTCCTTTTGAACTAAATGAATAAGAGAAAATGCTTATCAGCATAAATTGAAGTATGCAATAGAAATCAAAATACAGAGTAAAAAAATATTTTAAAAATTATTTTTCAGAATGACATTTCTCAGTTTGCTCCACCAGTTTCCTTTATCTGCTATCATTAGAACTATTTTGTTTCTTGCTGTTCTATAATATCTTTATTTCTGTAGACCTTTCCAGCCCGCATATTTATAATTCACATTAAATTTTCAGTCATAAATTTGTCCATTTGCATTCCTTTGTTTTTCAAAGACCCCTGTGCCAGTGATTGTTCTGCCTTGAAAGAATGTTGTAAAAATCTTCCAGAAACTCAGCTAGAATATTTGTAAGAACACATGGATTAACAGCATCTTCCTTACATTCTTGAAGGTTAATTTCCCATTGTCTGCTTAGATAATTTTCATATATCAATCCATTAAAAAAGAAACAATTTGATACATTTTTAATGATTAAACTTATGAGTGCAAGCAATTGTTCCTACAGTTCTAAAAGTATGTTATATTTGTATGCAACTTTCTAATATTAAATGTATATTAGAATAATCTGTAACAGCAGGTTGTCTAACAGGTAGTTATAAAAATACTTAAATAGTACATTTTTCACTACATTTTCTATCGTACGTCATATAAAGAATGCATATGAAAATTTCACTCTAGGACAACTTTATGTCCTTTTGGATTTAATAACTGAAACTTCATAACTTCATAAGAAACAAATATAACCAAAGGGCAATAAAGTTAAAAAAAAATAAAAAGAAACAACAAAAATAAGTAGCAAACATGAGCATTTGATTTGGATTATTTTTTAAAAGGAAAAAAAAGAAAGAGAAGAGAAAGATGAAAGCTACAAAAAAAAAAAAATCATGAGAAAACTTTAAATGAAATTAACAGTCTGTAGTCTAGATTTTGAAATGTATCTGTAACTGGGGTTATAATATTACTCATAACTGAACTTCTGAATTTCATTTAAATGTGCTTAATTCAAGTTTCAGGGTAAGGTTTTTCCGTCATTAGTTCCATCATTTTAAAAAGTAATTCAGAAGAGTTTGTGACAATCAATAGATGTTCATATAGTAGGAGCTGAATAGCTCATCTTGGAAGGAGCTCATAAAGACTGTCAGTCAACCCCTCTGCTCAAAGCAGTGTCCTGAATAGCTGGTTGCTCAGGGCCAAATTTAGTTGGATTCTGAGTATCTCTGAGGATGGAAGCTCTACAGCCCCTCTGAGCATCTGTCACTGAAAAAAAAATACATATATTTTACATCTTCCTCTTTTTGAAAGTAACCAAAATTGTACATTATTTTACAGTTAGAAATTATGGTTTTATGATCAAACCCATGTTGTTCTACGAAATCATCACCCGGGAAGCAGCAGATAAGTAGTTTCCATCCCAGAAGGTAGTGGAGTGTTCCTTACCTTTAGATTTCAATTTTTTCACCACACATTTTCATAGAATGGTTTCAGTTGGAAATGACATTTAAGATTACCTATTTCCATTCCCCCAGCTGTGGGCTTGTTGCCTCCCACCGGCTCACACTGCCCAAGGCCCCATCCAGCCTGGCCTTGAGCTCCATGGAGTTTCTGGGCAGCCTGTGTCTGACCACCCTAACAGCAAATAATTTATTTGTAATATCTAATCTGAGCCTGTATTAATTTAAAATCATTTCCCCTTGCCTTATTGCTATACTGCCTGAGAAAGATTTACCCTGTAGCTCTACTTACTCTCTTGTAGACCCCCTTTAGGTATTGGAAGGGCCTTTTTAAATTTTGTTTTTACAGGCTGGCTTAAAACTTTATGTTGTTTAGAAAAGTGAAAACGATTTCTTGCCTGTCTTCACTGCTGCCTGTATTTCAGAAAACTTTTCTCATAAAGTGCATATTATTGGTAGTACCCATTATCTGCTTTTGTTTTCCTGTGTAAAGCTCCTTCTAAGCACTTCCATAGAAATAGAGGTCCTCAATTGTGAAGTGGATAAGCAGTTTCTTACATCCTACACTTACCAAGGGATACACTTAAATCAGTTTATGCCAATGGTTTAACTTAAGTGTGTGTTCGTTTGCCTGTCTGATAGCTATCTTCTTCACTGTAACCTCTGAAAGAGTATTTTACATTTAAAAAGTTTTTTTTCTGTTTTTGAAATGAAAAATTTCTCTATCTGCTAAATTCACTAGTACAAATTTGCTCTCATCTGAAGATGTTAATATAATTTGATTAAACATTTGATCTGTATCACACCTAATTTTGAAGATCATTTATTACATAGAGTGGAATATAAACTCACATAATATGTTATGTCTTAGTTGTAGACCACATGATTCATGAATGCAAGAGGGAGTCTATTTTTGAAAATATTCAATTCTGTAGTTTATGTGAGTCAAATATTTCTTGAAGGAAATAAACTCTTCAAGTGGATAAACATATTTTCCGTGCTTGAATGAGATCATGCTAATTATCCACTGCAAGCTGGTACAGGCATAATCCTGCTAGTGCTGGGGCTGACGGAGGTTACAGACATAGCAACACACAAATTCATCTCTCTGCTGCTTCCTTGTAACTGCCACAGTGGCAGGATGATAGAGACATATACGGTCCCATAGGCTGGGCAGGGCATATTTCAAGCATTAGCAATTTGAAAACAGTTTGAATCAAGTTAGATGGCTGTAAGTCATAAATCTTCATCTTGGAAACAGAATATTTGATAAAATAAAAGGCCAAGCTGAGCAGGAGACGTTCTCCAGTCAGATGAGCTACTAAAAAAGCAGTTCAGCTGGAGGAGAGCTATTATATTAGTTATATTACATTTATTATTATAAACTATAGATGCTCAGAATGATATGTGAGATTTTCTGGCAAGATAAATCTGCTAGCCTTTCTTTTCCTGTGCAGACAGCAAAAAATACAGCTTGTAAGAGGGTGGAGAAATTAATTTGGAAAATTTGCTCTCTCTTTCTTAGTAGGACATACAGAGGGATATCTGCTTTCCATAGCCTGAAGTCTCTTGAAATTGATTTTGGCTCATTTTCCCCATGAACAAGAAAAGTTTTAAGTGAATTAACTTAGAAATTTTTATTGTAATTAGGCTTTGCTCTGATGTGAAACTAGACTTCTGAATATAAAGTGGATCTCCAAATACTAACCAGGATATCTCTGGCCATTTGCACCAGATCTAACAGTAATTGTACTGCAACTACAGTAAGTACTTTCTTTGAGTCTTAGCACAAGCTGGAATGTGTGAACAAGAAGATCTTGCAGTTTCAGAAAGTTCTCAGATATTTCAGGCTTTGGCACTGGGCTGGAATAGAACTGATTAGTTGGGAAATGGTACTACAAAGTAGATGGAGAGATTTGCCTATACTTTTATTTTTTCAGCATCAAACCTTACAGATTTAAAGTAGTTAAGAGGTCATGGGGGGTCATGCTGCATTCTTCCCGAGGCTTTGTTGTGATCATCTCTTCAAATTCCTGAATTTACTCCTAATTACAATCCCATGATCACAGAATCACAGAATGGCTGAAGTTAAAAGCCACCTCTGGGTTCATCTGCTCCACACGCTGCTTCAGCAGGGAAAACCAGAGCATGGTGCCCAGCACTAAGTCCAGGCAGCTTTTGGAGATCTCCAAGGAGAAGACCCCACAATATCTTGCAGCAAACTGTTCTAGTACTCAGTCACTGAAACAGGAAAGCACTTTATGATGTTTAGCTGCAACCTCTTGTGTTACAGTTTTTGCATATTTCTTATTCTCTCAGGAACATCAACAAGAGCCTATGTTAGTCTTCACTGCATTCTTCTTTTAGACATTTGTATGTAGATATATCTCTCAATATAGGGAATAACTTGGTGATTTTCTATGCTGTATTTCTGTCAGCAGAGTTTGTGTCCAAAGTGAGACATTTTGTTCACACCCATGTGTAGGCAGAGCTTTTTATGGCATAAAGCATTCTACAGGTGTTAGGTCTTGTGTCCATGTATGATTGTTTTGTGGTCTATTCTGAGAAGATGTAGTAAGCATCAGAAGACATTTCAGTGCTTTTGCCTTCTTCTGCAGTGCAAACTGGGCACATGCCAACTGAAACAGAAAGTGGAATCCTTTTCCTATACCCTTTCCATATGCTAGATGTTCCAGATGTAAACTAGCAGCAGACTCCAGGGAGGTGATCTGGATAGTGGAGGGAAGGGAGACCAGATATTAGATTCAACTTCAAGCTTTATTTAGCTCCATAGGATGGCATACATTTTTCGTATCACAGATCATTTTCATTTAAAACTCAACATCAGAAGCATCTTGATTCTAGAATCTGACCTGTTATGTCTCAGACACTTAGGTCCTATAAAGACATTGCTTTGTACCACTGTAGAATCCTACAATGACTCTAAGGTCTCCAAGCCTGAAATTGCTTACCAAAAGAATAAAACATCTATTCTGAGCTAAATGTTCAAGTGTTCATGTTTATCATTCTCCTGATGACTTTTAATTAAGGAATTGATGAAAAAGAAAACAACATAGAAATGAAAATTTCACAGTTGACTGCATAAAAGAAATTGTGAAATGCCCTCCTTTAACGGTGCTCAGATTTCAGCATTACTGGAAACATTTCCCAGACACCAAACCTGGTACTGCTGTTTTGCTCAAAAAGCCCCTGGAAATTGTCAATATATAGAATTTCTGTTTGCTGATGTATCGGCTTCTACTTCTTGATATTTCTCCTTCTTCTTTTTTTTTTTTTTATTTTTTCTCCTGAAGTTTATCTAACAGGAAGTTTGTGTTTGAGAGACAGAAATTAGTTATTGCGTTTTTCTTTGTAATACTATCTTGACAGGTTTGTCTGTTAATAATATCAGGTAGAAATTGGAGTAGTAGCCAAATTGGAATGATTAAAATAGACCATTCTGCCTCTTAAGATCTGATTGAAAAGATTACTTTGCTTTTAGGTGAATAAAAAAAAATAATTCTGCAAGTAAATTTTCTGTACAATTTCTGGAAGAAATAGGATTTTCTACCTGGAATAAACAACAAGTTATTATTTCTGGGAAGAATCAAGGTAACATTTTTCATCAACTGAATTCATTGGGTGGTAAATATTAAGAAACATCTATTCTACACAGATAAAATATGGCACATAAATCTCACCATCCATAAGAGTGGATGCATTAACCAGATCCAACATTGCTGTTAAGTGCAGAATGGAAGCAGTTGCTGAAATAATTTGAATAGTTACAGCATATGCAAAAGGGTGGCTCCCATTGTGGTTTAAGAAGTGCTGGTAAGACAGATGAAGGGATGTTGTTCTCAATAAGGAAGTTGTATGAATGGGATTCATCTCACTTCAGTGCAGAAGCCCACTGAACTGGCCATCCTTGGCACCACCTTTCCTAGAAGAGGAGGAAGTTTTTAGGAAATAATGAATCTTACTGCTCTAGATATTTTTTTGAAGGTAAGTTGAATCTTAGTCTGAAGGTGTGAATGCCTTTCTCCTTACAGACTACAAAGCAGAAGATGAGTTGGAATGTAAGGTGAAATATGTCCCCGACACCATTGGGACTGATGGTGCTTATGGCACTTGAAGCAAATTTCACCTGTGCAGGAGACTTTGTTTAACCAGCTCCTGGGATTTTCTCCTCTATCAATTCTCTCCAGACTTCTAGGATCACAGAATTGTTTTAGTTGGAAAGAACCCTTAAAGGTCATCTGGACAAACTCCTCTGCAATGAACAGGGATATCTATAGCTCAGCTAGGAGCTCAGAATCCCACCCAGCCTGACCTTGAATGCCACCACCTCCCTGAGAAACCTGTCCCAGTGCCTCACTGAGTTTACTGTAAAATCTTTTTCCACATATTCAATAGAAATCTCCTCTTTCATTTTGAAACCATTTCTCCTTGACAAAGTCTGTTCCCTTCTTTCTTATAGTTCCCCTTTAGATACTGAAAGGTCACTATCAGCTGCCACTAAAAATCACCTTTGTCAGCAGTTAGGAAACAAGACAAAGACAAATGTTATGGTTATCTGAAATATGAAATATATGACAGTTTTTTCATTTAATAGAAAGGACAAAAGTAGCCTTTGCAACCATGAATGTCTAAAGCAAAAGTACAAGGACTTTCCCATCTGCTGAACTTGATGAAGGTTGATTTAATCACTATCTGCTGCAATTATCACTCGACAACATCAGATTTATACTTACAATGGATGCTATTAATGCATCTTTAATAAGATGAATACACTCGCTAATGAATCCCAGAAGTCTCAGACATCAGAGGAAGGAGAGTTCTGTGTGTTCATATGTGTGAAAGCAATAGCGAAGCACCCGTGGTTATTATGGAGCTATTATAAGGCTGCTGACAGCTGTATATCAAAGACAGATAAAACACTCCCTGTTCTTGCAAGTTTAGAAGCTCTTCCAGTAGGTACTTAGTATCAAGCTGAGTTGTATGAAGTCTGATTTCTTCCTCAACATACTGAAGACACTGACAATGCACTGGCCAAAATAGCCCATTACCCATGGGTTTGGGCCACAGGCTGCAAGGATTTATCCCAGTCTAACACTTAGTTCAATCTGGTCCCTTTCTGACTCAGCAAAGCAGTTGAATGTCTAAAGTCTAACATTAAAAATGTCCAGGTAGTCATGATTTCATCAGAGCCTTATGCACCACCCTTAACCATAAATCCCAGTGGGGTATTTGTTTCATCTTGCTTTATTAAATTGTATGATCGTTGTTTACCATGGCATATGATCCTTGAGGTCCCTTCCAATCCAAGTCATTCTATGATTCTATAGAATGAGAGCATAGAAAAACCTTACATAAACCCTAAAACTGAGGAGGATCAGAAGAAACTAACACTTTCAACTTCAGAATTGTGCCAGGAACTTGGAACACTGGGACAACTTCTCTTTAAAGAAAAAAATCTGTGCTCAAAAAATCCAGGGATTACTAGGAAGGTGCAAATACTCTGTGTAAGAAGGGTAGATCTAGGGTAGAGTGGTCTATACACAGGTATTTTAAGGGGGTTACTAATTTCTTCTTTTGTTTTAGTTTAGTAACAACAAGGTATCATTTTAACCAGACCAGTAACTTGTTTTTTATTAGTTGGATTAATTATTCACCTCTAATTGCCTTCTCTTCTTGTGTGCAGCAAAATGTTAAGCAAAATAATTGGAAGGACAATGACATACAAAAATCAAAAACCAGATTGAAGAGGAGAGCAAGCAGCACCTTCCTTCTCAGAGCTGCTGTATGAGTCAGGGAAAAAGTGAGCTTGCTGCTTATAGTGAAGGTGTTTCTTACACCGTGATCTGATGAACAAGAAAAGAAGGCATAAGTTTCCTAATGGTGGGGGCTCTCAGACATGACCTGTCTGTGAAGCGAGGAAAATATCCCTATTGGAAGGTTTCATTTACAACATCCTCCCTTATACAAGTCTTGTGGGGCTTCTGCATGAGTCTCCAGGGGTCAACAGCAGAGAGAAAAAGGACCTGAAGGGAGCTGATCTCTTAAAAAAAAAATCCATCTATTAAATAGGAACTGTTGTCCTTAGTTGTGCTGTTAGGAAAGGTTTGGTGAGAGCGATAGCAGGGAGGTGGTTTCATCGTGTTCATGCAGTTCAACTCCCTGATGCAAGCAGCAAGGATACTGAATGGACACATATTGGTTTTCTCTCCAGTTGGAATTATGGATTTGGAGATGTCTATTATTTTCAAAGTATGCTTTTGAAAAGGACCCTCTTCCCATGCTTTGCTTTGCATTGTGAAGTCTCATGGTGACTGAACTAGATTTTATTTTATTTCACATAAAATTAAGCCAAAGATGTACACACTTAATGCACTCTTAATGCATTCCAGTCACTAATGGGTGTCTTGTTTCTGGGAATATACTACAGATACGAAGTAAAACTCCCCTGAGCTTGCAAAGTGTAGATATCAGATCCTCAGCATCAGCTATTTTGCTTTATGGATATGCTCCTATTACGCTGCACGAATTGCTAATGTAGACATTAAAAGGTCAAACCTTGTTAATGGATGACTCTGTATTCCCCCATGGGTTATAGACAGAGAAAATGGAAATATCTGCTATATACGAAGCCTGAAAATGATGAATGTTACTGCCTTCCAGACAACTCCAGAAGGCCGCAAATATTTTTGTGGAAACTTGTAGCAGAAAAGGAAATGAGACAAAAGAGACCAGTAGGAAGGCCTGAAGATTGCTTTATTTATATTATAGGTTATAGCAGTCTGGAGAGAAAAAAGAGGAGAAGGAAAAAAGGACATATGCCAAAAAAGCCTTCTGTGATAGATATGGATGGCCACTGGGGAAGTCCAGGACTGCTTTAGATAGACCTCTGTTGTCCACCAGCTGGGGTGAAGATTCATCCTGAGAATCACTATATTATGCATGGTAAGCAGTGGGTCATATAGCAAGTAGATACAATTACTTTCCTATTTATTTACTTTTGGTTGTTTTTCTTTTCTCCTTCCAATGAATTTTGTTTTTTCAGACATTAGATTTGCTTTTCTATATAGTCAATAGAGACTATTTCCCATATGAGGGAGGGCTGAGTAACTTGGGTCTGTTCAACCTGGAGAAAAGAAATCTGAGGGGGGATCTGATTAATATTTATAAATATATAAAGGGAGGTGGGAAGCAAATAGATTAGGCCAGGTTCTTCTTGGTGATGCATGACAATAGGACAAGGAGTAATGGACCAGACTGAACATAGGAAGTTCCGTACTAACACATGGAAGAACTTAATTAACTTAATTAACTTAAGGGTGACAAAGTACTGGCACAGGTTGCCCAGATCCCTTCCAACCCCTGTGGTTCTGTGAAGGAGAGGTATAAAATAGAGCAGAACACTAGAATTAGTATCACAGAATCACAGAATCATCAAGGTTGGAAAAGACTTCCAAGACCATCCAGTCCAACATCTACCTATCACCAATATTTCCCCACTAAACCACGTTCCTTAGTAAAACATCTGAAAGTTTCTAGAACTCCTCCAGAGAGAGTGACTACACCACCTCCATGGACAGCAATTGATATTGCTAGAGGTTTATTAACTATGCCAGTTCTGAAATGTTAGCCATTAATGCAGCAGCATGGAGGGTGAAGGCCATATACTAACAACTGTTTGGTTGCATCCACTGAGTGATCAGTAGAAGGAATCATTTACAGCTGAGATTGCACTGGGGCTTGGAGGGCTCACTGTTTTTATTGTTTAAGTTGTTGCACTGCATTTTCTCAGTTGAAGATGTGTCATACTCAAGAATGAAGAAATGCACTCTATTCTGAATAGCTAGGAAAACTACTTTTTAAGAGGAAATTTGAAACACTTGAATTGTGTTATAATTAGAAGTAACTGCTAGAAGAGGTAAAAATTAATATGATCATTCAAAACTATGATTCAATTATTAATGGTCTAGCAACCTCATACTGCTTTTGCAGTAAAAGATTAGTTAAGAATGGTTTTGGTCCTTGTGATGAGCTGCCTCTTGCTTCATGAGAGCTTCAGCATGTGAAAGGAATATTTTAAGTATCTGTGGGAAATGACAAATTGCTTTTGCATATGGAGAGTTTTTAAGGCAAAGGAGGGGAACCTTTAACTACTTCATGTGAACCTGGGCTATTTTGTACTTCTGGGAGACCACATAATACTCAGCTCAGCACTGGATGTTATTAAACTGGAAGATGATTAGCTGAGTGAACTGCCTGTGCACTGAAAAAGCATCCTTCTTTCCCTTATTCTGCTGTTAATTTGCTGCGTGATAACTAGGTCAGTCATCTGCGCCTCGCTTTTTCCTATAACCTGCTGCTTCTTATCTGTTTAGACTCTTAACATATATTCTTACTCTAAAAGCACAGAGGGATGCTGATCTACTGGGCACTACCATGACACAAACACTAATAAGTATCCCTGTGCCTCCTGTGGTGTACAAAAGTTCACTGCCTATAAATCACTTTTGTGATGCTGACCGTGATGCTGAGGGACATACTGACATTGTTGTATGGATTAAGAACTGTGTATATCCAAAGTTTTATCTTACACCATATAAATTATCATGGATGACACTTTTCATATTCATCGAAAGAAGGACTTTATGTGCTTTAATTATGTTGTAATTTTCATGCTGATTACAAGCATCTTTTGTAGACACTGACATGATTTTTTAAAATCCATTGGCATTTCCTTGTGAACATGCATCTGAATTGTTGATTACAGCATCTCCACTCAACTCTGTAGGGGAGAACAGCAGGACTGCAGCCTAATGGGCTGAACCAGAAAGAAGAGAGAAAAAAAAAAATAAAAAAAAATGAAAACTATATCTGCAAAGCAATTGGATGAATTTTATCCTTGTCATTCCAGGATGATTTCATAATCATGGAATCATAGAATCACGAAGGTTGGAAAAGACCCTTAAGATCATCTAATCCAACCATCAACCCCCTTCCCACCATGCCCACTAACCACATCCCTCAGTGCACATCTCCATGGTTCTCAAACACCTCCTTGGATGATGACTCCACCACTTTTCTGGGCAACCTGTTCCAATTTGGTGTTCATCACAACATGGTGTACATCATACCCTCAGTTATCCAAGCTGTCTTTCCTCTCTTGCAACCTATACTAAAACATTGATGGTGTTGCTCATACTCAGAAATTTTCATGATGGTTCCCACCTGGATGCGAGAACTGTGTCCCACTTGGAGACAAAATGGTCTCCAAATCTGTCTGACTCATTTATCTCCTAAAATCACATATAATATTTATGGTGTATATTTACCATACTCAGATCTGATGAAGATATAGTGCTGAGGTACTTACATTCCTGAGCCTCCAGCAATATGTTCCTCCCACCTTCCTGGGAGATGGTGTTAATTAAAGGGGATCTAAAACTGGTCAATACTTCATAATATTAGTGCTAATTCTGGTGCATCTCCTTTCATATCCCTTTTGCCATTATGTTATGCCTTTTTGTTAAATCTTCCTGTGACATCTCAGGGTCTGAAAACAGAAACAGGAGTGTTTTGTTAATATATTTTGTTAATACTACAAACATATTTGTTTAAGGTACTTGTTTGGAATTTTCTTCTTATTTATTTTAATTTGTATTATCATTAGTTTCAGCATTAGAAGTTGGAAGTTTCATTTCAAACCTACGCCTTCTGAATCCTCTGTCTGCAGCAGAAAACATATTCTTGGGATAGCAGCCATCCTGTTTAGAGGAATTAAAACCAGACTGTGGTCAGTGTCAGAATCACTCAGAGATCTCACATTAATTACAACCTGCTGATTAGTATGAACTGAAAAAAATGGGTGTGAGTAATAAGCAGGGCAATGCATTAGCAAAATCTCCTTTTCTTCCTATCCAGCCTTCTTCCTACTGTACTACCTGGATTCCAAATACCATTTTTAGACCTATCTTTAAAATTTTCTCTAATCTATCCTACCTTTTTTTTCCCTACTCTTTTGTGAATATTTCATTTTCTTTGTCAGAACAACATACTGAGAAACACTGCAATGATCAGGGAAATTCAAAGTGCAAGTGAGCTAATGAAGTTTTGCTGCTGCATGTGCTATGCGTGCTTTTTTACTGTTCAAAGGCCTCTGCAAGAGGAGAGACCATTAAGATGTTCATCTGATTCTCACAATATGCTGAAGAACACCCCAAAATAACAGATTTGGATGTAAAACCAAAAGGAGACAGAGGCGATAGCAGGTGTGTGATCCTCCCTGCAATTTGTCATCTGAAATGAATTTATTACTGTGCTTTAGCCTTGTTTGTTTTAGTTCAGCAAAGCAACTCTGGTTCTTCCTTCAGCGCTTCAATAGATTTTAAAAGCTTTGAGAATGGCATTTTTAGGCTGTCAAATTGTAATGACTTTCCTTTGGCTAGCTGCCTTAATTAAGGGGAAGATGCAGAGCTGACAGCTGGAAATGAGTTGGCTACAGATGTGATAGGTTTTGCAGTGGCTTCTCTGGGCTTTGTATGTGCAGCATGAAGACATGGGGGACTGTTGAGTTCAAATTAAAATTCTTGTTCTATAGTTACCATTCTAGAACAGAGCTATTTCTATATGTAAGTCTTGAGTTCTACTGCTGGGCTTTTCCCCAGATCAGTAAAAATATCTCTAACTTTCCTCTGTTTTGCTCATAATGTTGCAGGCTGGGGGCTGCCCTGGAAAGAGCCATCTGAGGAAACATGGAGGCACTGCAAGGAGTGGCGGGTGCACAGAGTTGGGACTGGAACAGATGAGTGCACTGAGACTGTGAGGAGCATGGGATGAGATTACAAGCAGGCCAAAAGCAGGCCATGAGTGGTGCTATGGAGAAAGGTAGGTGAGAGGAGAAGCTGGCATCTGAGTCTGGAGCAGGTGGTGGAACTCATTTTACTCACCTGCTCATCAAGGACTGCAAATGGAAACTGTTATTGCGCAGCTCTCTTCTGTGTGGTGCTCCTTGTGTCCCTCAAGAGCTACTGGAGAAGTGTACAAGCTTAGCTACGCTCTACAGAGGACCTATTTTCATACCTTGCTGTGTCATGCAGGGAGACCTATGGTTAAATAGCCCCTTTAGTCTCTATTGGTGCTTGACAGCTACCAGGCCAGCGCAGGTATGAGGCAGGATATTATTAGCTCTGTTGTGCAGAGGGAAGACTAGGAGCACAAAATCAAATTATTTCTCTTTTCTCTGAACTTGTAGAGTGCAAATGTGTCAGCATTGCTCCTGCATCCAGGAGCTCTGTCTGTGTATTAGGAGGGCTTTGGAGAGACATGGAGAAGCCTTTCTGCTTCTCTGGCCTTATACTGAAAGCACTTGCAGTTTTGTAACTAAGAGTTAATGTGAAAGAGCAGTCTGCAGTGCTTCATACCTCTGGCTGCTACTTGGGAAGAAGCAGAGTGGTGGAGTCTCTTTCAAGTTCTTCCCTGGTTCATACTCACCCACACAATGGCTGGATGAAGCCTGGTCTTCCAGAATTGCTCTATGTAATCAAGCAATGAGTCATTATTCAAGAAATTTATTTTGGGAAAAAAAAAAAAAAAAAAGAAAGTTCAGAAAAGGTACAGGAAGAACTGGTGACCTCTTATTGGATGAATTTTCTTACCCTTCTGGCTGGAGGCTTTTGGCTAAATATTAGCCTGGTGGTGTGAAGAATGGGCTACAAGGATTTCTAAACACCTTTTAAATCCTACTGATTACCTAATGTTTACCTCCAAAAGAAAGCAATTAACAGAGGGTCTTCAGAATCAGAGCAGCCACTGCAGTGATGGGATGGATAGCAAACTGCTTTTATTTTTTTTTCAGAGTAGATCTGCAATTGCAGCTGGAGTTATATACACTGTCTGTGAAGAACATTTTTGCCTGCAGCAGCTCCTTCAATTATGAAAAAGATAAGGAAAAGCAGAGTGACAATCTGACACATTTTATGTGCTTTTTAGAAATCGTTCTATGTGTAGGTATCAGTGTTATCTGAGATGAGCTTTAAATCTGGAGTTTCCATTTCATAGGTTGTGTGCTTGAATCTCTGCTCTGAAATGAAGGAAATTACTGTTGTACCTAAGGAGTAATCATCAGCAGGGCTGGTATGATCCCAGTGTAGTGCTTCCCCTCAGGCTGATAGCATTTAAAAGGGAACACAACGTTTGTGTTGCAACGTGCATAAATACAAGCACTGAGTAGCCAGAAGTAGCCAGTGTTGTCTGTGTAAGATTGTGAGGTTTTGCTTAAAGCAAAGTTTCTGGGTTTGTATCCATCTTAGAGCAGTTACTGGGAAGAATTGCCATCTTTGGTGAGAACAGAATTGAAACGTAGCCTGATTTTTAACCCTGTACAGAAGACAGTGCCTCTAGCATCAATGCTAATATAAGAGAGAAAATCCATTTCTGTTAGAACGCAAAGGAAGAAATTGGTTTCCTTTACCACAGTGAGAAGGCAATGAGCGAAGTGCAATAGAATAGAAATATTTAGTAAATGAAACACAAAAAGCAATTTTGTGCTTTAATATCAGCTATTTACAGCTTGAGCTCAGTGATCATTTTATGCAAAAGACAGTAATTTAATGTACTAACGTGCCACAGAGTCACAAAAGGATTCCTATTTCTAGAGTCTATTGTTATGATGAATGACATCTATTTTAGCAAAGAAATGGTATTCTTGAATGAAGCTTATTGTAGGTATTTTTATCTTTGCTGTCATATTGAGATATAATGATATTTAAAAAGAAATCTAAATATACAACACTTAGAGCCTTACTCCTAAACCAAGAAAAAATACTGTCTCTGAAGCAGATTGGATACAGTGTTTGAGGTAAGCTGATACAGGTACTTCAGCTTTTGGACAACCATCAACATTCAACTGTAAATTAGAGCAACTGGAGGTTTATTTTAACAAACCAACTTATATACCACCTAAGTCACGAGAAGAAGGAAGTACCTAAGCCTGTCTGATGGTCCTAAGTTTTTTCTTCCGTAGTCTGGTCTGTGCTTGAAGGTTTGCAGCTCTGTAGGAACCAAGTGACACATGTGCCATAGGAAGCTCATGGATGCTTTCTCGTGTCTTCTTGTGGAGGTAGTAGCACAATAGGTAACAGAGTTGAAGGGCAGTTGAGTTGGAGATGGTTGCGAACATTTAATACCTCCTGTAAAAATCTTCTGTTGCCAAGGGAAGAGGAAAGCTATCAGAAATTTTATCTCAGCTTGTTGTCTACAACAACTGAAGCTGGGAGATAAAAGCAATTTTGTTGGAAAGGAAGCCTCTCAGTGAGTCAGGAATGTAGTAACCTGCTACCAGACACTCTGACGTGCCAGAGAAAAAGACAGCTGCAAATAAGAAAGGCTGATGGTGAATAAGGTGGCTTTTTTAGAGCAGAGTCACTTTCCTTTGGTCAGGCATCAGGTCTGAATAATACCTTTTAGTAGAAGGGAAGCCAGAAATTTTATTTCTCCCTATATTTAATGGCTGTCTAAAATAAAAGAGGTACAAAAGCTATGTAGAAATAAAACTTTTTTTCTTATAATGAATGTAGTAAAAAACCCCACAACTATTAGACTCTGTGGTGCTGATAACACGTTACTATTCTGAGCCTCAGTTTTCCACTCCCTTGCTCAATGGTCTGTGCAAGAACAATAACCATGAATAAAGGCAAATTCAGCACAGTGTGGTTTACTACTATGGCTCATTTATATTGGCCTCAACAAGATACAAAGAACATCCAAGGTCACAATAAATGCTGGAGACATAAAGCTTTGGTCCGATGCAATTTTACTGAAACTCTCACAATACTTATAGTGAAATATTAACTTGTTTTCTTCCTTCAGCTTTGAAGGGAGTGAAGTTTCTGCTGAGTACCTAAGCCTTTTAGAACTTCACCAAATAATGTAGTCAAGAGTGGGACAAAGTTGACCGGAGAGTTACATGTGAACTCCCTGCAATAAGGGCAAACTTGGGAAGCATATAAGCTTCTTTATAAGATTTGGTATACAGCGTAGAAGAGTGATTCAGTGAAAGTATAACATCAGTACTCCAGGCAGGCCAAGAAGAAGGTTATTGCTCCTAAAAAATACCTACAAAACTAAAGGTGGGCACTGTTCTGCCCATAGCCTGTGTAGGAAAGCTGGGCCCTTCCTTCAGGGACTGTGGAACTTTATGTAGAGTAAGGGACAGATGGACTAAAAGACAAGCTCCACTCTCTGCCAAGACCCATATACTCAGGCCGGTTATCTGGTCTAATAGCACTGTCACTGCTATGGGTACCTAGTGCTCTCCCATATCTGAAGGTGGTTAAAATCCCCAAACAAATTTTTGGCTTTCTATACTTCCTGTTTAGCTTTACAAGAGAGTTATTTCTTTCTGATCATTTTCTTCACCACTTTAAAAATATAACTATAATATTTCAAGCCTCTGGGCTTGAAATTCTTAGGCTTTCCTTAAGCTTGTCTTCAATTATCCCGTCCCCTCTGTGTTCCTTCTCACTAAAATATATAAAATCTGCTTATTTGTTCATCCAAACATTTTCATTTTTGCTGACCCATAGTTTATTTCCATGCTTTTGCTGTCTAGTTAAAAATATTTGTCCCCAATTCTGGCATCTTTCCATTTTAAGTTTGTATTTCCAGGAAATAGAGGTCAATCTACTTCAGTACTTAGTTTAAAAGCCTTTCTAAGCTATCTACGGGCAAACAACAGCATCTTTGAATTATCATGCTCCAGCATTAGCATAATCTTTGTGGTGTGCAATGATGAAGCATATTTGAAAGGAAAATTAAGTATTCAGTGGGTAATCCAATAATCGTACTAAGTGAAGGAGTTGACTCTTTAGTTTCCACCTGTTGATAAAGCTTTCCTTGTGACTGTAGTCCAACTACAAAGCCTGTGGTCGCTGATACATGGGAGGAGGATATGCTTAGTTGATGTTTATTTTCCTGCATTTCTTCATTTGTATTATTTTATGTTTCTCTCCTCTCAGACTCATGGTGCAAACCACAGGACGTCAGGTGGCTTTTCATACAGCTTGCCCTATAGATCCCTCGCCTTCTTCAAAGCTGTCCATTGGACAACTCTCTAATAGTTTTGTGTTCTTACATCATGGCACTCCAAACCACACACAATACTCAGGGTGAGGCATTTTCTCATTTCTAGAATATTTTCTCATTTCCAGAGCTGTATTGCAAGTAGCATGTGCCTGACCTTATACCTCACTCATCTTAACCTTGCCTTGCTGACTTTGGGTCTTCTGCAGTCAATAAAGACAAATCCAGCGAACACTGGTCTGCTCATTAAACCTCTTTACAGTCATTGGACTTGGTCTGTTTTTCACATTTTTTGAACAGATTGATTCTTGAAGTCAGACCATACCATCTACTTGGATCCATAGAATTTTACGTTTTTTCTCTTCTCCTGTCACTATCTTATTATCTCTTGCATTTATTTATACAGTTAGACTATAACGCTTCAGGGACAGGTGTCTCCTTAATTCAGTCTATATTGTGCTAGGCTCTGTAGTATAAAAAGATCCTTTGATCCATCATGCCTGTATGTGTATCTGTATACATGCACACATTTCTAAGTTAAACAAAAAAAAAGAGAGAAATTCTCTATCACTGATACCTTATTTCTGAGAACTACTGAAGGAATATTACAGATTTACTTCACTTCGCTTAACATGTCATTATTGCATTGATTTTATAATGAAGCAGTTCTGGGTATTTGATTTATGACCTTATTATCAAATTAATACTGAATGGGCGGTGATTCACGACGTGGTGATCTTGCATGTTAAACATGATGCGGATGCATAACATAGCAAAACAGAGTTAATGAGGTCGTAATTGTGTTTGAAAATCAGGTTAGAAGACTAATGACTTCAAATGATCTTTTAATGAAATGGCAGAAAAGCTTGGCAAGATCAGTTATGCAACAACATAGCTATTACAGGAAAGAACCATTCCAGAATAAAGGAGTGCAAGTACAAATATTAGCAGAGCTGATGGCAAAAACCCAGAAAGGATAGGTCACAAGACACCCGCACTGTGTGCACTGGAGAAGGCTGACCTGTGGAATAAGGTATTACCCTGATACTGGGAGTCAGGATGTCCTGTTTTGAGTCCTTGTTCTGTTTCTCTCTTGTAACTCACTTCACCACCAATTCTGCTTTTATTCTATCACTACTCAGTCTCTGGCTTCCAAAAGACAATCCTCAGCTTGGTTTTTGCATGATTAGCTCAATACTTCATTTTATTTTGTGGTCTACTAGTAAGGATGACCAGTCTTGCGTTGAAGCTTTCCACTTCTGGATCTTTTAGTGTTCAGAATCTGTGTCTTCTGATTTGCATTTTGCTGGTATTCTAGCTGTTGAGTTTTTTTTCGTGTTCTGCTTCATTAAAAAGCCTTGTGATACTGCACATAATTTATCTGAGGAAAATTTGTTAATCATCAAAATGAAAAAAATACTCCAAACCTATTTTCAATATTTGTGTTAGAGAAGAATAAGGGTTTAGCAGTTAGTGAAGATTGACCAGAACCTCTGGATTACATATTATCCTACTGATTTAGAATTGAACACCTTGGAATTGCTTGACTATGGAAAAGATTGAGAGAATCATAAAATTACAGTATTGTTTGAGTTGGAGGGGACCTTTAAAAGTCATCTAGTCCAACTCCCTGCAATGAAGAGGGACACGTTCAGGTAGATGAGGTTGCTCAGAGCCTACGTGATGTGAGATATTTCCAGGGACGGGGCATCCACCAAATCTCTGGGCAACCAGTTCCAGTATCTCACTCCCCTTATTGTTAAAAAACTTTTTTTTATGTCCAGTCTAAATCTCCTCTCTTTTATTTTGAAACCATTTTTCCTTGTCCTGTCACAACAGGCTATGCTAAAGAGTGTATCCCCTTCTTTCTCACAGTCCCCATTTAGATACTGAAAGGTCACCCTCAGGTCTTCTGAGAGCCTTCTCTTTTTCATGCTGAACAGCCTCAGCAATCTCAGCCTGTTCTCATAGGGCAGGTATTCCATCCTTTGGATCTTTTTTGTGGCTCTCCTCTGAGTGTGCTCAACAGTTCCAAATCTCTCTTGTACTAAAGACTTCACATCTAGACACAGTACTCCAGGTGAGGTCTCACCAGTGCAGAGTAGAGGGGCAGGATCTCCTCCCTCCCATGCTGATCAGAGAACTTTTTTTGCTGCCCAGGTTAGGGTTGGCTTTCTGGGTTGTAAGGGTGCATTGCTGGCTCAAGTCCTGCTTGCCATCCACTAGTACCTCCAAGTTCTTTTTGGCAGGGTCAGAAAAGCCCTATGTCATTTCATTTCCCAGATTGTATTAATAGTGGAGGTTGCCACAACTCAGAATCGAGATCTTGCGCTGTGATTTATTGAACCTCATGATACAAACTTATCAACATCCATAGACTTTTGGACATTTAGGTTCCTCAGGTGGTGGCAAACATGATCTCTGTTTACAGTGGTAGGGGCATCACTTACCCAGTTCACACCTTCTAACTATCCACTCAAGGACTGTGTGTAGACCAGTTGCCAGTACCTCAGCTTTCTCCTTGTTTGTTGTTACAAGCCTGCCTGTATTGCTCACTGGAGAGGATACTCCCTCCTGGACTTTCCTTTTCCAGGTGATCTATCTATAGGAGGCTTTCTTTTACTTCTTTGTGCCCCTTACCAAATCCAGTTCCATCCCTACTCTGCCTAGCAGAATCTCTGAACTCTTCCCAGGATGTCTGTCCCTGCTTCCACAGTTTCCCAGGAGGTTTTGTTGATTAACTGAAGAGCTGGAAATTGGCTCATTGACTTTACTCTTTGTTTCTCTGATATCCCTCAGGAGCGTGAACACCACCGTTGCATGGTCACTGCAGACTATGTGAACTCCAATCCTGATCAGTCAGCTCACTGGTGTTAGTGAGCAACAGGTCCAGCACTGCATCAATCTTGGTAGGGCTGCCTGGCTCAGAAAGTTACCCAAATGCATTCCAGGAGCCTCCTGGATCGCTTACAGCTCACCACGCTACTTTTCCAGCCTATGTCAGGGTGGTTTAAGTCCCTCAGCAGGATGAGAGCCTGTCATTACTATGCCTCCTGTAGCTGGAGGAAGAAGGCTTCTGCAACAGGCTTCACCTGATCAGGCAGCCTGATCCCAACCACAAGGCTCCCTTTGTTGCTTCAGTCTTGTTCTCTGGCTCTCATTCATAAGTTTAAAAGCCTTGAGTTGGAGTGGATGATTGAGCTTTAAAATAGTGAGCACAAAGTATAATGAATCTTCTCTTTGCAGGAGATAGGAATTTACTCTTTTAAAGTCACAATAGGAATAAATAATGCACAGACTTGGACTGTCTGAAAACAGAATTAAGGATTGAAAAGAGCTCCTAATGCATAACTAAAAAATCTAGCTGGCAAACTTTTGAATTTAATTTTGTTAAGTCTGCAGTAGAGTTCAATTATAGAGTGATAGATTAGGATACCAATATACATAAGAGAATTGTACTCTCATGTAAATAACTATGACACATTTGAATTTATACGCATTTGATATGATTGAATACCATGACTTCTTCAAGACCTCCACATCACCACCAGTTTGGAAGTAGTTGGAATCCAAGTGAATTATTTTGACAGATGGCAGTAGATCATGACAGATGGCAGCATAACTGAACTAAATTCCAAATTTCAAAACCTAATTGCACATATGACGTGCTAGTAGTTCAAGATACAAATGTACTATAAAAGGTGAAAGAAGCCTGGAGGGAGAAGGTAATGGATTCTACAATTGTAGAAAAATTTTAGCAGATGTTGATACACTTAAAAATGAGAAACTGCTCTTGGTTTTCACCAGTGACATATAGTAGGATTCACTTGGGCCTTTTGTCCAGCTGCCAATTTTCATCTCTGCTTTCCTGTCACTTGCAGAGTGTCCCTGCAGCCTTGTGCCCTGGTATAGTCCGAACATCTGACAGATATGCTGCTAATCATTGCATGCCACATGATATTTCACACCCCTACATCTGTCTTTTTCTGAAGGGTGTTACGGTGCTGAGTGGGTGTAAACTGAGAACAGAGAAAGCTGACTAGCTTATATCATTGTTGCAAACCTCCTCTGGTAAAAATATTCCATGATATTTTTCTCTAGTAATCCCAAGCTTTGCATGTTTGTAGGTGTCATCAATATATCCTCTTTTTCCCTTTCGGTACTTAAGGCTGACCACAATATTTTAATAAATTTTTATATAATGTTGTTGGAGCTTTCTTGAATTTGAAATTTAAAAAAAATAATGACTTGCAGTTTGAAAAGCCTTTCTACTAGTATTTGGCAGAGATACTTAAAGAAAGACTCTTAAGCATATAGGGTTAATCTAATGTACCTTTAAAAAATGCAAGTAGATTTATTACGATAGTTCTGTGTTAAAATTCTCTTAAAAAATGAAGTCTTCACTTTCAATCCCTGAGAAAAGAATGAACTCATAGCTCTTATTCCCTCAAAATTTCCTATTATTCAATCATTCAAACAGGAAACTCTCAGATGCCAATGGCTATGTTCAAGAATGGGGTTATAAGAAGATGTGCTATAGTCACGGTCTTCTCTTTTCTTCATGCAGTGTGTGACTGAACATCTGTAAATATGGAACCTGGTAAAGATTAATGTCTCCTCTGATCACAGAAATGTTGAAAGGGGATTGGGGCACCATTGTTGGGATTAGAAAGGAAAGCTGATATGGGGCACTGTTGGTCATTTTGACACACAGATGTGTAAATGCTGAGTTATTCTATGGTTGTGTTGTTCTGTAATTCTTCTGCATGGAAACGTGCAAAGAATCAGAGGCAAAATAGAAAAGTGTAGTGGGAGAAAGGTAAATGGACAACAGAAGTAAGAAACGGGCATAGGTTAGAATGTAGAAACAGTCATTTTTAAGGGTACAACTTTGAGGGAGAAAGGTATATAGCGACCAGGAAGAAACTGGCTTACAGCAACCTAGTCTAGTGGGAGGTATCCCTGCCTATAGCAGGGGGGTTGGAACGAGATGATCCTTGAGATCCCTTCCAATCCAAATCATTCTATGATTCTAAACATAATGTGAAAATTAGAAATATCTCAGGACATGATCTCAAAAGGTTTATGAGGTAGTTTACCATAGTGGTATTGAGCATATGAGGCTACCCCAATACTTATAGTACCCAATGCCTCACTGTTTTTGCTGCTTGCGGTTATTTCCTGTCCTTAGGAATATTCATAATTCTTAAGAAAAGTTAGCATTGGTTCAATTATGGCAAACAAAAGTTTGAAAGTCCAATTCTCAAAGGTTCATAATCAATTTTCTTTCTATGCATGAGACCAAAGGTACACAACAACTTATCTAGAATGCTATTCTTTTAATGACAATTAACCACAATAAAGAAAGGGCAACAAATCCAATGAAGTGATCTGTTTCAGAAGGCATCCTCAGATCTGGCTTAGTGCTGCAGGTTTTGGAATTGCTCTTGATATAAGGACTCACAAAGCACTCGAAGAGTATATTGAAAGATGACTGAGAAATTGTGCACAGAATTGATCATAAATCATAAAATTTATTTTAACAAGATTATTTTGATAGCTGCTCCTATTACTATGCAGAAAAACCCTGTTTATGGGCAAAGAATAAACAGTTTATAAAAGTAAAAAGCTAAGTTATAGCTAATATTATTACGCATCTAGTCGTTATTAGTCCAGATTCACTTGTTGTATAATATGAAAGAATAATACATTCTGATTTCTATATATATGTACTGCTTAGTTTTGTTCACATCCTTCCACTGCTCCTCTGGGTCCTAGGGTTGATGGAGTCATGAGACTGTGGAAGGGATGGATGTTACAGAGAGCCATCAACATTTAGAGTTCTTCACCAGGAAAAATATTTGATGTTTTTTATAGGTTTTATGACATATTCTTTCATCTTCATTTTTCTTCTTTCCTCTGAGATTCGTGATACATCTGAATTTACTATACAGTGTGCTTTTCGTGCATGTAAGTTGCAATTTTTTTTTGTCTTCTTACCTCTAAAACTTGTTTTGTCCAGGTCCAGGTCAGCAGGTATTTTAACTGATCATTCGTAAGTTGCCTACAGTGTGGGATTCCCAGTGCCAGGTTGTGTCCCATCTCTTATCATTGTGTGCCTGCACTCCTCTGTGCAGCATCTTGTGCTTCCAATTCTCAAAACCTCTGTTCTTGAGTTCTTTCTTGACACTGCATCATTGTGCTAGAATCCTAAACATTCTAAGCAGAACAACTGCTTCTTATTGCTGCCTACACAGAACTACCGTTGTACTGTACAATGGTAATGAAAGTAAAACTTATTGTCTGTGGAGACTTAGTAACTGGAAAAATTATTCTTACAGCTAAATTAAGTAATACAAACTGCAAGCAGATCAAGAAAAGCACAGAGAAAATTGACACTTCGCAAAATTTTTACTTATTTCTTTTACTTCCTTTATTCCATTTCATTGTACTCATTTTTTATTGAAAATAAGATTTTCTCTTCTCCAGGCTCCTGCTTTTTATTTCAGGACATAGTTTTTCTTAGTAGCATCTTTCTTTATTGCATAGACAGGAAGGATGTGAAATCCATCATCTGTTAATTAATGGATGTTTTATGTATCAAATATATAATAAGAAATATCTGCAGTCTGAACAAATTTCGGAGTTTTTACTATTTCTCTAATGGCTTACACCTGCCATAACAAGCTATTAGGTGATCTCAACCTTAAAAAGAAATTGGGAATATATATTCCACAAAATATTTATATTTTAAAATATTACCAGTTATAAAGGGTAGCTGCCTGTGGGTCACTTCCCTGAAAACATGGTCTCTTATACTTTAGCTAGACACTTATACAAATGATTGAGAATTTTCAGATCTGTTTACTCCTGTTGCCTAAAAAAGCATGATCTGCTACGGCGCCCAGCACTTCTTTCCCCAGATTTCAATGGCTTGTCCAGGAATCCCTCACACCCTGAAGGAATCCACCTTCAAATGGAAAATGCTGTTTCATTCTGAATCTCCCAAGTTAATGACAAATTTGTTAGGTAGAAGCTTGGGATCTCAGTGCTATTGGACTGTATTCCCCAGATAAATCACAATTTTTCCTTTTCAGCATTCTTTCAGCATTCACTGATCCTCCCCCTCTACTCTGCCCTGGTGAGGCCACATTTAGAACTCTGCATCCAAATATGGACTCCTCAGTTCAAAAAAGACATGGATCTCCTAGAAGGAGTCCCATGGAGGGCCACAGAGATGATAAAGAGCCTGGAATATCTCCCAAATGAGGAAAGGCTGAGTGACCGGGGAATGTTCAGCCTGGTGAAAAGAAGATGAGGGGGGTCTGATTAATATTTATAAATATCTTAAGTGAGGTGTGAGGCAAATGGATGAGTCCAGGCTCATTTCAGTGGTATGCAGTGATAGGCAATGAGCAATAGACTAAAACTTGAACATAGGAAGTTTCAAACAAACACATGAAAGAACTTTATGGTACAGGTGATGGAGCACTGGAACGGGGTGCCCAGAGAGGTTGTACAGTCTCCTCTGGAGATATTCAGTACCCATCTGGATGCCTACCTGCTGTAGAGAACCTGCTTTAGGAGGAGGGCTAGACTCAGTGGTCTCTTGAGGCCCCTGCCAACCTCTGTGATTTTGTGATTCTGTAGTTCTTAACTCAGCTCATTGTTTTTCCTGCTCACTTACGCACATCAGTTCCTCTGCTAATAGCCCTGGACAGGCCATGCTTGATAATGTTTCTGATAGAACTGTCATATAGCTGTGACATATTGTCTCTTGTTTTGATGTATCCATTAAAAAATCAGCGTATTTCATATTAGCAGAGTTCATTGGTACATCATAAATTTTGATGGAGTAAATCTTTTCTATACACTGCCTGCACATACACTTAGAGAAATCTTTAACAATTCAGAAGTTAATTGTTATAAAAGATGCCTAAAGTTGTAATTCTCCAGTTTTCCGTTTTCTTTCTGCTGATTCTATAGCTTTAGAAGTATTAGCCTTGCAATTAGATAAAGTGATTTGTAAATAAAGAACACAGATCACTCCCAGATAGCTACACCTATTTGTTCATATCACTCAAAACATTCTCCATGTCTTGGAGCTCACAGAATTTATAGAATAATGCTATTCTCTCTCTGGTCCCTCAGGTTCACTTCACTATTTCTCAGATGGGGATTCCCATGAGCTCCTTACTGAAATTCCTAGAAGCCAACCAAACCAGGCTGTCACGCTAAATATCATCTCCCCTAAGTTTCCTTTGTGTCAGTTTTCTTCAGCACAACAGTTCATACAATAGAAAATATCAAAGACAACGTTCGTTGTAGAGAGAAACCTGAGTGAATTTGTTCAAAATAATAGAATATTATTATGTTCACATAATATAAAAGTGTTAATGTCATATAAAATAGGGAAGTGGGAAAAACAGAAAACTTGACAGCTAAAATATTGGAGGTAATTGAAATTGAAAGTGAAAACTTAATCCATTTTTCCAAGAAGGAGGGCTATCAGAAGCAGCATCAGTGTAACTGTTCTCCACATTGGTCCACTTCTGAGACACTCACTGATCAAAGAGTTGATTTCTTTGTATGACCATTAAGAATGTTTTTATAATTTGTGCACTCAGCTGATGTTCTTGGAATGGTAGGAGTGAAATAATGTGCCAGAAAGCTGACAATGGAAGGAATTGCTCTATATCAGAAATATGACATTCTGTTGCTATTTATTTTATTCTCATGCTTGCATATTGCATGAATCAAATTATCTGATTGCCTCTCAGTCACTAATGGGTTTAGCCTTCAAATACCCTTGAAGGTTAGGTAAATGCTAAATATCTCCAGTTTCAAAGAAGAAAGCAAAGATGGGAAGAGATTAGTTCCCTAAGTTTCCATGGTATTAAGCAGCAGCTTTTTTTTTAATATTTTTTTTAAGATGAAATCAACAGAAATAACAGCTCTCAGCACTTGTGAAAATCAAACTATAATGGGCTTAATTAAGACACCAAGCGAGTCAGTATCAGAGCTGAGAACACAACTGAGAGTTTGTAAATTGACGTTAGAATTTCAGCTTAGAATTTTATATCTTTTTTTTTGTGTGTACAATCAGTTGGAAAAAGTGAATATAATAATTTCATTATATATGACTTACTAAATTCAGGATGAGATTATCTGTAGTGATTGTTTTTGTTTTGCTTTGTTTTTTTTTTTTTTCTTCCGCAGGAGAATCCATGATTTAGAATCCATGATTTAGTTCAACTGGCTTATTCATTATGCACCAAAAAGAGGCAAGAATACCAGTAAGACAAGTGCACCTGTCCCCTTATTCCCTACCTTAGGAAAGTAAGTGTTCTTAGAAATGTCTGGGGAAATGATGTGAGGGCATATGTCTCTGATGTGAATAGTCTATACTTTATCTCCTAGGAAACATTCATATTTCAATATCTTAGTAAATACTGGATGGCAAGATTACCCTCTTCTTGCTGTTATAACAAATAATTATTTTCCAGTTACTGAAAATCAGAACATTCGTTTCCAGTGCTCCAGGTATTTTAAATGCTGGGAAAACGTCAGTGAGTGAGAATTAATACACCCTCTTGGCTCCAGAGAAAGACTTCTTTCTGTACATTAATTGCCATTTTGTTATTCATACTTTTATTGCTGCAAGTAATACTGAACAGCCAGTTTTGTCCCTCTGTGGTACTAGTCATTCCCAAAGTACAGATGTGTGTCAGCTTCTGAGAACTCATTTTTAAAGGGAAGATCTATCCCACCTATACCAAGCAAATAAATGTAGTCAATTCCATAGAAAATAAAGAGCCTGTAGCCAAGAGACAGGAATATACAGTCCCTGAAGAAGATCAGGCTGGCTGAAGTCCTTCCTCATGCTTCCCAGCTGTGAACCTGAAGTCAGACAGATAACTACATCCTCAAATATGGTTGACTACTTGCAGGCACAGCATTGGTGGGAGTGGGTGATGAGCCTAGTAATCCCCAAGTCATTATCATCCTCATGAAGCTGACTGCCCTTTTGTTAAATTGCACTTAAGAACTAGTACTGAGCATTGTTCCCTGTATATGATTATGTAAGATGTGTTCACATAATGATGTACTTTTATAACATATGTATTTCTGAATATGACAAAGGGTTTCATGCTGAGATCTGGGTGGTGTGTCAAATGAAGGCCTTAATTAGCTGATTAAAGTATAGTAAAAAAGCAATTCTTTATAGAAAATATTCACCGTAAGGACCTGAGGGAGTGAGGTTTCAGAACATCCTTGAGTTCATGAGATAGGACTGGGAAACTACTCCAGATTAGGGAATCCAAAAGTAGGTGGCTCCCTCAGAGACAAAGAACAAATATAAACCAAAAATAAATTCAGTTGCCTAAATAGAAACAAATGTTGTTACTTGAGGTGTATGAGGGATTTGCAAAGATAGGAAGACATGAATTTCCATAAACCTGTGCCATTCTGGAGCAGCACAGGTTGTAGCACCTTGAATGATGGGGCACACAAGTGAATTGAGCTAAGCCCCAGGACCCCAGTTCCGATGGACTGAAATCTCTCAGCTTGTACTACATTTACACATTTAAGTGTCATTTTCAACTTAATCTTTCTTTGGGGCCTTAATTAAGCTCTTAAATTTCTACATACAAGCTATATGTTCATACTTGGCCTTGCAAACATAGGTCCGTGTATAGTCAACAGAAACTATAGATGTGTCTGGGTGTTATTTGTCTAACCAGTTTTTGCCACTTATGTTTTTCTGAAGCGACCCATATTCTAAAATTCAGTTTCTCTCCACTTTCTGTAAAAGTTGTCTAATTTCACAATGCAGAGATGTACTTCACCATTTCTAAGCGTCCACATTTGGTCAGCATATAAGCATTTATAATAGAAAAGATTAAATTGAAAGAATAGTTTATTTTCTAGGTGTGAGCAGATGTTAACTTAGTGTCAGAAGAATTAAAACTACTTTGACAATTATGAAAGAATCCTTTCCAAGCAGGACAATGTGAAGAATCTAAATCCAGTGGACCCTGTGAGGAGCATTTAGAGTACATAGGGATGCACAAGTCCTCAAATCACATCAGCAGCAGCACAGACTAAGCCAAGGATTCTATGATCTATGACAGAGGCCATGCCTAGCTACCAGCTCCCCAGCTGTGCTGTTTTTTAAAACCTTGCAAACTGAGAGTGTGGAATATACAAATAAAACCATATGTGCTTATATAAATAAGTTAATAAATGAGTTAGCTCTTAGCTTGATTTTCATTTTCTTTCACTGTATCTCTTTCTAAGAAATTTGCATTATATATACTTTACCTCTGCAATCTGGAAATTACTCTTGCTACTGACAACATAAAGTTTATGATTGTACTCCCTGTTGACAGAGATTATCAGATTAAGATAGAGCATTAATCATGACTGGAGCAGATTTATGATAGGTGGTGTGATATTAAGACGCCCAGAAAGGCAGCGTGGTTGTATGGCTTCTTTATCTAAAAAAACCATTTCATCTTTCATTGTATTCCCTTCAAGATGTCCTCCATCATCAACAGACAACAACAAGTAGATTCAAAATACATGCAGCCGTGTATTTTCTACAGTGGTTTGATTTAACATCTAAACAACAACAACACAAAGTACTAGTTGTGCTAGGTGCTTTAGGAATAAATATCTTGCACTGTTATTTCAAATACAAATGAATAGACTGAGATGCTTTCAAGAATATTTAAATGTAAACAGCGAACTATTCTGACTGGCAATGTGAAATACAATGAACTTTTGACTTCTTTTTTCTGAAGATGAATTATGTTTTCTGAAAAGCAGGCTTTTAATGTATGAGGCTGGGTTTGGAATTGTATGGCTTCACTGTTATCAGGCCTATTTTACTCTGCTACTCTTTAGAGCACTTATAGCAAAAGATAAACAGTATTATTTACTCCTATTTTTCTGATGAATTATCTTCAATATCCCTTACACTTATTTCCTATCCGTCTACAGATGCTTGGATTTGAGGAATTTCTGTTAAAAAAATGCTATTTTCTTATTGTTTTCAGAAAAACAGAAATGAAATACTTCATTGTTTCTGTTTTTTTTGCTTACAGGAATGGACTTAGCACTTGGGAATTCAGGGCTCCTGGTCCAGACATGCTCACTGGGAGGTACATGCAGAGGTGTGTGTTCACACACAATTTCATATATACATACATACATATACACATACATAGCTGAATAGCTGCATTTTGCTTTTATAGGTGAATGAATAAGAAGTACTTCTGTTCAGTGAAAACAGATGACCCTTTGGTTTTGTGAAAGAGATTTACAAAATGGGCAGTCTGTTTTGAAAGAACATTGAAAAACCTTTTCCCAACATCCCTCAGCATCAAGCTTCATGCAGTATTCCAACTTAGTCTCACCACCGCCATCAAGCCTGCCACAATCTAGCACAAACAAAAATAAATCCTTAACAAATGTTATACTTACCAAGACATCTTCACAGCCATTGCAATTAGTATTACTACAATACAACCAGTAAAACACATGGTTCATACACTTAATCACAAAAATTGATATACTCCATGCAGCATACAAAATGTCCTCCTGGAAATTGTGTGGGTGACACTTAACAACTACTATACATCAGAGAGGACTCACACAGAGAGCTGGAACAGGATAGAAACATGAGAAACATGCAGTTATCAGTGGGAAAGCATTTTCCACAAAATAATCACTTCACTTCCTAAAGCAAAGGAAATCTGAAAAATAATGTCTAAAGACAAGTCTAGAATAGGAATTCATAACTACTGGATTATGAGAATTATGGTCTCAGCAGAAACACCATTTAGATGTTTTTTTACAATTTTTTGCCTGCCCCCTTTTTCTTTTACAATCACTAACAATGGCTTTTTTCTTGTTACTCCTGTTCTCACTATCCCTGCACTTGGGCAATTAACCATTCTATTTATGCATATGTTCAGTGTAATTAGGTAAGACTAACAGCACTTGTGTTCTACTCTGGATTTTGTTCTTTTTTATCATACTAGGTGAACACCATCCACCTTTCCAGCTAACTTTTCGGAGATGTGAGATTACAACCTTAGGTGTAGAGTCTGTTTCCCCATAACTAAGAAACCCACCAGAGGGTCAACCCATTGCAATCATATCCTAAATGAACTGTCTGTGGTGATTTTGCAGTGAAGGGCAAGTGAATTGCAGCGCATTGCTCTCCCACTCCCTCTTCTCAAAGGAAGATGGGGAAGAAAATACAACAAAAAACTGCTCAAGGTTTGAAATAAGGACAGAGGGATCACTCATCAATCACTGTCAAGGGTAAAACAGACTCAGTGTAAGGAGGTGAACGTAGTTTATCCATTACTAATAGACTGGCAGTGAGAACTATAAGCACACTCAAAACACCTTCCCCCCACCCACCCTTTCCTACCTCCTTCCCCAGAGCACCACAGGGTAACAGGGAGTGAGGGCTGTGCTCATTTCAAAACTCTGTCTCTGCAGAGCCTCTATGGTCACACTGCTTCTGCTCCACATGACTCCCTCCCACAGGATGCAGTCCTTCACAAACTGGTCCTCCATGGGCCACAGCTCTCCCAGCACTGCTCCAACACAGCTCTGCACCATGGGGCCACCCTTCAGACATTGCTCCAGCACAGGGCTCACGGTGAGGCATTGGAACAGGTTGCTCTCTGAATTTCAGCTCGGATGGAACTGTTTTCTTCAGAGTGTCTGATATGACGTTACGTTTTGGTTCTAGGAGAAAAAGAATGTTGATAACACACTGATATTTATAGTTGCTGCTAAACAGTGCTGTACAGAGCCAAGGCCATTCTTAGCTATGGGCCCAAGAAACTGCTAGGGAACAGAAATCAGGACAGCCATATCCATACCATATCACTTCAAGTAGAAGGAGTCTTTAAGGGGAGGGAGTTCGTCTCTCAGCTTGCTTGAGAGGCTAGCTGGTAAAGGGATGGTGAGCATTTGCTTCTGCATCACCTGTTTCTATCTATCTATCTATCTATCTATCTATCTATCTATCTATCTCTCCCTATGCCATAATTATTATCCTTTTCCCTATCTTAGTAAATAGTTTTATCTCAACCCATGAGTTCTTATTTATTTATTTATTTATTCATTCTCACTCCAACTCATTGGAAAGATGGAGATGGGGAGTGAACAAACAGCTGTGTGGTACTCAGCCACCTGCTGGGTTAAAACACAATGATTGCCCAGAGAAGCTGTGAGTGCCCCATCCCTGAAGGCATTCAAGGTCAGGTTGGATGGGGCTCAGGGCAGCCTGATCTGTTGGCAACCAGCCCATGACAGGGGATTGGAACAAGATGATCTTTGAAGTCCCTTCCAATCCAAGCTATTTTTTGTTCCTATGACTGTGTGACTGCTAGAACTGAGGGCTGCAAAGTAATGGAGGGGCCAAATCTTGTATGACCTCAACCATTTTGCCTGAGATAGATTTGTTCAATGAGAAATCATTTGAGGAATCTTTTCTGCTTGTCACATTGGGTTGTACTGAGAACATTAATTCCAAAAGGGAGCTTAGGACTGAACAAATATGCATATTATAAAGACAGTCAGTGGTCAGGCTCAGATTGCTGAACAAAAAGCAAAAGGTGAAGAATAATCTTCTTTCACCAAATGTAGGTGCATAAGTTTAATCAAATAAATCTGCAACTTCCCATTGACACAAGGAAGAGCACAGATATGTTAATCGTGAGTTCATTTATATAAGTAGCTTAATTGTAGAGCATAGTAAAGTAAATTTTCATGGGTTTGTTTCTTAGTTCTGAGGTCAACTGGCAAGTCACTAAAATGGCCAGTATCTATTCTATTAAACTTTTTAAATCCAAAACAGACATCCAAACTGGTGATAGTACCTACTATATGTTCATGTCTTGTTCATGCCCAAGTTTCTCTGAGAAAATGGGAACAAATAGTTGGCATAGGAACCAGTACAGATATTTAATACAAATATTCAATTCTTTCCACTTTTTAATTTACAGTTAAAGACAATTTATCCGAAATGTATGTTTGTGTATGTGTAAGCTAGTTATTTAATCTGTAGCTGCAGTTAAAGCATCTGCAGAATGACATAGAAATTTTGTTGAAACAGGTAAGTCAAGGTGAATGACTGAGAAAACAGCTTGATTTCCTGTTTTAGCTGAGCCTGTACTTGTCACTCTACAAACAGCCTGACTGGTCATATTGATTCTTCATGCATCCAAGCCTGCAGACTTGATCAGATCACTCTGTGGTTTGACTGTGATCACTCAGTTGGTTTTCCGTTCTGTGAAGGCCATGGTGTGGTGGTGGTGGCTGTAGACCTGATGTCAGGATGCACCTGGTCATGAACCTCAGTCCAGAAGTACAGAAATTTTCCTATTTATACAGTTTATGCATTGCAAATGATGTAAAGATCAAGTAGTAAAATTTCTGTGTGGTAAATTCAGGAGGCTTTGCAGCACTGAAAATCACAGAGTTCAAATCTATCATTGCCCTATGGTAGGCCATTTGAATAAAGGTATGTGGAGGTCTTGTAGTAATACAAACACTTCAGTAATGTGGTCTCTTTCTAGGAAGAAAGAAATTCAGAATCTAGCAATCAGGTCCTGATAATTCAGTATCATTTCTTCACTGATGTTGAAATGGTAAAAAGAACATTAAAAATTCAAAATATTCTGACTGTCACCAAGCCAAGTCTGACAGCATTAAATTCAAGATGCTTCTGAACTCTCTAATGATACAGCCTTTAAGCCTTTGATGGTTGCTTTGATTCAAAGGACATGAGATGGCTGCTTTTCCATGCAAATACTCCGAATCTATCAGCTTCCAGATTGGAAAGAAATCTGAGTGGGAGGAAGAAATTTTCAGAAGAAGGAGAGTTCTTACAGCTCTTGTTGCTTGGCAACTATTTCCTTTGCCTCTCTGTGTTAAGAAAAATAGCATTCTTTGGAGTTTAACTCTCAATCCTGGCTTGAAGGGAAGTAAAAAGGGAGAAATAAGAGAAATGCAGGAAACCATGGAGTCACTGTCTGCAGATGCTGTCGAGCCAAAGGAAACAGGGTAGACAGAGATTCATGGCCTTTCTCGTTGGCCAGGGGAATATATACTTGTGTAGTTCTTAGAATAATGCAAAGTTATAGAAGATGTTTTGCAGAGAGAAATAAAAAGAGTTCTGCCTTTTTCATCCATCAGAAAGAAGATGGAGGAGTGACTGCACAGTATAATATAAGTAAATGAATGGGAGGAAATGCCTTATATTTATATTTTTTTTTCTATCTTATTTTTTATGTATCAGTGAGAATCAGTTCCACAATGCCATGTGAATGCAAGCATATTTATGTTCAGATTAAGGTGCACACTTTTAATTTTGACATCAATTAAGCACCAAAGCAAGCCGTCAAGGGAGACCTGTACTCTTTATCTCTTGAAGTCTTCAGGCTGAGATGGATGCTGTTTGGAAAATATGCCTTAGCCAGATTGTTTAAATCCAAAGGAATCATGCCCAAAGGAAATGTTATGTGATACTTATGGGATTAATGTGTCTTTACTGTAAATTCATCTTGAGACTGACAAAAAGGTTTGTAAATCTTACGTCTTTTAAAATGTGCACAGAGTGATGTTCCTCTATTACACCTAGTGCACCCTGACACAATGTCTTCATCTCTAGCATAAGATCAATGACACAATGAAATTAACAGCTTACATCATATAGGAGAATTTTGAAAAAAATGATGGCTGGCACAGCTCTACTAAGCTCCTAGGATAATTTCTACTCCATTAGAGAGTGCAACATAGCTCTGTAAATTTTATTACTCTTCTCTTTTACTTCTGTCAGCTCAAAGTTCTTGAGTGTTTTTTTTTATTATTATTATTTTTTATTTTTATTTTTAAAATTTGCAGCCCTATGAAAACAGCTGTTATAACCATTTATACTTGGACATTCAAAGATATTAGGTGCAACAGAGAAAACAATGTGGTGCCTTGCAGTTCTATAAGAGCATTTGAAAGCTCTTTAAAAGCTCCTGTGCTTATCGAGAGCACAGAACACGGGAAAACTAATTCAAAGGAATAAAGAAATACCTTTATCTATAAGAGGCTGGGAACTATAGAGGATTCTGAGTTTGCTGGCATATGTTGGCTTTCATGGCCAGTGATTTTTGTCATTCCAATCACAATTAGAAGAAGCTGCAGCTCATATTAAAACAAGATAATTCCATTCCACAGTGAATAAACAATGAAGAAAATCTTCTATGAAAAAGTTGAACCTTCCACACATTCCATGTGTAAACTTAGCAGGATGATTATAAGTGATAATTTTGTTTTTCAGAACACTATGTAACAGCATGAACTGAAACTAGCAAGGTATGCTCGAAAAATTAGATGAGAAGTCTTCATTTAATGCAATTCTAACATTTAAAAGAAACAAAAAAGTATATTCTACTGGTGCATGGTGTTCTGAGAAAAGTAGTTTTGAAAGACAAGTCAGGCACTTTAAACAGGCAGTTGGCCTCATCCTAGCATTGTAAATATTTCTCTCCATCTCTAGCAGGAGTGCGGGTCACTCAGTCTGGAAATGACTCGTAAGTCTCAAATCAGTCTCCTGAACTCAAACACAAAATACTGTTGTCAATTTAGACACCTAAATTAGGCAGTATGAATCTAACCTTAGGCCTTATTAAGAGAAAATGGGAAAAAAATGACGTGGAAAACAAGCCAATTATGCATTTATAAAATGTTACAACAATGAAATATCCTGTCTGAACTAGGTTTCTTCTGGCTTTCAAGGTTATTGCTCAAGTTGATTTTCATTGTTTTAGGTAAATCAAATATCATTCATCACATATCTTCATCTCTTTGCAAATCTGAATTAGATTTAGCATGAGTTGGAGCTGATATTACATAAAGATCCATGCAGAAAGGTTGTGAAGTACCAAACCACATCACCAGGACATATTTCAAGGCCTAGCAACTATGTTTTTGGAAGTAGTTACAGGTCGTAAAATTTTGTTTCAGACCATGGGTGTATTCTGGATGGTTGTGGGACAAATGGCTTGAGACAACTGAACATAGTTGATGATGTGCAGCAAATGGTGGAAAAAAGACAGCCCAAATATCCAAGTATCACAAAACAAAACAAAACAAACAAACAAACAACAACAAAAACAGAACAATTCTTCTACAATTAGAATGAATTGATATTGGAACTGAAATCATCATAGAGATAGCAGTGCCCAGCCCAAATATGTCCCTAAACCTGCAGCTGTGACCATGGAGAAATAACATTTATGTTCTACTTGATGTTGGAAGTAGAATATGATTAACACCATGGTCATAGAAATAATGTAAGCACTTCACCATAGAAATATACTCATTTTTTTTACTTGCCATGTGCATAATATTTAATTCCATCATATAATGCACAGCAGCTTTGATATAATGACAAAAGAGATCTTTCCCCTGGTTTATACTCAACCTGGTGATTACACTATTTTCCTCGGGGGTGAAAGGAGGTAAACCTCTAACTTCTGAGGGAAGTTCTAATCACAGAATCACAGAATAGTAGGGGTTGGAAGGGACCTCAAGAGATCATTCAGTCCAACCCCCCTGCCAAAGCAGCTCCCTAGACCAGGTTGCACAGGTAGGGGTACAAGTGTGTCTTGAATGTTCCTGGAGAAGAAGACACCACAACCACTCTGGGCAGCCTGTGCCAGTGCTCTGTCACCCTCAGAAGTTCCCACTAATCATGGCTTGTTTTGTGAAAGGCAGACATGCTTTCTTCATATGGTGTTGGTTCTGCTGGTTGACAAACCAAAATACCCAACCTACTGGTGAAGTGATCACTGCCTTTTTTATAGCTCATGCTAGGTTAGCTCCCCAGTTTCCTTGGACACTGTCAGTCTGAAGGCAGAGCAGATTTGCTAGAAAGTTAGTTCCTGGCCTGTTAGTGCTGCAGAATGACCTGGCAGTTGAGTATATGTGGTATAAGAAAATCAGTTTTGGACTTTGTTACAAAGGTTCTTAGTTAGGACACACACATTTGACTCCTTACTGGATGTTGTTTTAGGTGAATTTTTCATGATGGTAATGCTTGCAATAGTCCCGAACTGCTCTCTCTTTTCCTGCCATATTATTTGAGTAGTGCAAGGAGAGAAAGATGATAGTAAATGATGATAACGAAAGCACTATAAAGCATTTCCTAGTCTGGATTAAATTCAGAACATGAGAAAAGAAGGATGATAAGTGAAATTTGGAAATGAAATATAAGAATTACAGTAAATTTTGAGAAGAGATGTGATTTGGAAGATGTGTTAAGGCTATAAAACTGTTATTGCTATTGGTATTTCCTGAAGTAGCCTTCAGGAACAAAGTGAAAGTACGATTTATCACTGCCAAAATCTGTGAGCTTTACACACCATCTTTTAAATTAACCTATGGGCACAAAAACTGTTGTGATACCCAGTTTTCTAACCAGCCTCAGTTCCCTAACATGTGAAACAGCAGATTCATTCAGAATGATTGAGTTCATCTGTCTGGTTGAGAAGGAGCGTTTGAGGGTCCTGGGATTCAATTCCCTCTCAAAGTAGAGGTAGTTAGATGAGGCTTCCTAGGATGATCCTTGATCAAGGTTTAAATATCTCCAAGAAAATGCAACAACCTCTCTGGAAAAGTTGTTCCAATATTTGGGAGAATCATTTGGTTCCATTTTCCTCATGTCTCCCCATTAGGGAGTTGAAAGGAACATCATAAATTTGAAACATTTTTCAGTAGTTCCATGAGAGTTTTTTGACATGCTTGGTGAACTTCACTGGGACTTGATTCGTAGAATCATAGAATTGTAAAGGTTGAAAAGGACCACTAAGAACATCTAGTCCAACCCCAACCTATCTCCACAGTGTCCACTAATCATATTCCTCAGTGCCACATCTCTACATTTCTTGAACACCTCTGGGAATGGTGACTCCACAATCTCTTCAGGAAGCCTGTTTCAGTGCATTACAGCTCTTTCTGGGAAGAAATTTTTCCTAATGTCCGACTTCGATGCACGTGTCTTGCTCAGTTCAACTTCTGCTTTACTTGGACAGTACTATCAAGTCTGTCTGTGATAAGACGTAGAAGCAGCTGACAGAGATGGACAGAATTTTGCATCCTATTTTCTGCCCCAATCGGCCTGTCAGTCTGATTTATCACTTACAGGGCACTGTAAGGATTCTGGTATTCTTTTACCTCATTAAGAAATAGCATTATTAATATAAGGTGTTGTGCAGCATTTATTTTCAGAAAAAGCTCATGATTTCACAAAGCTCGTGGAAGAAATCTGAGTGGTTTGTACTGAGGGGTAAACCAAGCTGTCTTCATCTGGCACCCACAGAGGGAATTTGAAAACAAAGAAATGGGCTGGGGTGCCTCAAGCACATACCCCTGTTTATGTACCAAGCCTACAGCCTACAATTGTTCAGTGGTTAAAGATTGCACATACACATTTTAACAAAATTACTCATTATGCCTACTCATTTTTTTTTTTTTATGAACCTAGAAAGCAATCTCAGAAGTTCACAAATCCAGAAGATTTTCCCACCTCTTGTATAACTTTGAATAAATGGAACAAATTAGATAGTCTTTGTTTTGCACCTTAAAGAAACCATGCTCGCTGTTCTTACAATCGTTTGTCAAGTATTTCCTTTCAATCTAAATGTGCTTCAGTTGATGTCAATTAATTTCAAAGTGACTGCTTTCTATTTCCACCCTCTCTATATCTAAAGTCTTTCAGTGGACTTCAGAATAACGGTCAGTGTATTATAGTATCTTGCCAGCTCATATCTGCCCAGCCTTGCACACCTCAGCGTGTAGGCAGAATTACATCCATAAAGATACTTATCTGATTCCTTAGGCACAAGAAAAGCAAATTAAATTCCAATATTTTTGTGATGGCTGTAAGGAAGCTGTTAGACGTTCTTTTTTTTTTTGTTTGTTTTGGGGGGGGGGTTGGGGGGAAATAAAAAATGGATTGAAATTCTAAGATCACTGAAATTGTGTCTTAATCTCCATTTGTCTCTTCTTTTCCTCCACATGATTACTACTGGTTAAGAAGAATCATTTTCTTCCTCGTTTGTCTGTCTTTGCTAATAAATCACTGTGATGAGCATGGCTGGAACTAAGGGCAGAATGGGGAATGACTTTCTGTCTGAGGCCACAGACAATCATCTTTTGCAGAGCTCCTGTTATTATTATTTTGATTACTGCTTCATATTCCCAGAAAAAGAGCACCTTTGGGCTCAAACAAGAAATTCTTAGAAGCTGCAGAGAAGGGATTTTTTTTAAACTTCATTTCCTGTTGCAGGAAGTTTTGATTTCATTCCTGTCTGAAGACAAAATGATTATGTGTCTGACAATAAGAGGAGAGGAAATCAACCCTTATGTTTGCAGATTCAGAAAGACGCCTTTGCTACAGATGGTTGAGGCCAGTCCTAGCATCAATCTATTAATAAAACTGATATAAAACTGATATAAAACTGAAAAACAGACCTGCTTTCTCATAGAACTCACAGCTCATTTGTAAAACTCATTATTATATGATATTCATAAGCCAGGAGCCTGAGCAGAATGAAGCAGCTACAACAAACAACAACAAAAAAGGAAACACTTTCAGGACTACAGGGTTATTTGGGATTGTAGTAATGGATATTAATGAGATCACTCAAGGTCTTTTTGAAGGAACTTGCATGAAAGACAGACTTAATCACTGCAAGGGTTCTGCAGGAAAGAGCTAACACAGGAATAAGCAGGCAGATGCTAGGAGAGACACAGCTCAACATTTAGCATCCCAGAGCTCAGGGTCCCTGGTGTGTTTCTTTCAGCAGGTTGCTGGCACTGTTTCTATGCAGACACGGCTGGCTGCAGGATGTTGGAGCTATAAAATCATCAAATCACTAAGATTGGAAAGACCACCTGTGACCACTCTAGACCATGACACCCACAGGATAGTTGTTATTGAACTCCAGTGGTATGTACTGGAAGATGTAAAAGAGTTGATGTGCAAAATCTACTCTAACTTCAACTGGGGGATAAGATTTTAATGAAATTCTTTATTGACAGCCTCAAAAATCAGGGATGCAGGAGAGCAGCTCCTTGTTGTATTTCCAAACTACAGCACGTCATCTTAAAGCAGGTGCAAATTGGATTCCTAAAACAGGAAGTGTTGGGAGCGACACATTCAGCCCTGTGAGGAGAAAAAGGACACTCGCCCTATTAATTCTGCAGCCAGTTTTTGCTGTGACAGCTGTACAAAGCTTTTCGGAATCCAGAAGGCTTCAGTCAGATGTGAATACACTGAGAGGAAAATGAATTACAAGCATCTCCTTGGCTACTACAAATAACCTGGGCCTAGTTTCCAAAATGACACCTTAAAAGCCTTCTTCCTCTTCTGATACTGCTTAAGTGACAATCATTTTCAGGGTTGTAAGAAGTCAGAGGATGAAATGTAGTGATTTTCTCAAATCTAATTAAAATTCTGCAGGCTGGCAATGTAACACATGAGTCAAAGAAATAGTGCAAGGTCATTTTTGTGCTGCCTAAAGTAAATTATTTGAAGTGTCGTGTTGACTTGGAATATCTAACAGAGAACACACACTCCATCTCTGTGCTTACGACTGTGTGACTTATTAGCTTGAAGGACAGCTTTTTGCCTTCGTCTAACAGACCTTGTCAAAGGAGAGAAAAGGCATTTTGAAGTCTGGGCATGAGCCTGAAAAACACAAAAATTTCCTCATTGTGAGAAATTCATTTTAAAAATATATTTCTTCCTTTGAATAATGTGAAGTATTTGTAACATTAGTTATATATATTGCTTACAGTAAGGCAAATGATTAATGAACGCAGTGCCTAAGACTCTCCTAAGAGGGGCAAAAAGAGGGATGTGCAGAAATGTCTGTTCTGTCAGCTCCCATTTTGTCTGTTCTCCTTCCAGGGATTGGCATACAGTACTGTCAGTAGTTTGATTCTAATGAGATGAAATGTGATTGTACATGTGAAGCTCCAGTGGGCTGTTTATAAATAGAGCATATGTTAGAACAACAGCAAAACTCTCGGTATGAAGGTAGAGCACTGAAAAATGATGGCCATCACAATGAAAGAGATGTGAAGTGTTTATTTCATTAGATGGTATGCCTTCTACAATTCGTTTTTCTCTGAATCAATATTAATCCTGCCATATTGTTCCAAAATGTAAATTGGACACAATAAACAAATGTACAGCTATTTTAATGGAGTGACAGCATATATGTAATGAAGCTTTCTTGAGTGATTTCCATTCCTTGGAGGCTCTGAAGACCATGGACTTCAAATTAGATTTTCCAAACCTATTTTTATAGCTCTCATCACATTTTGTGGATAGGAAAAGCACAGAACTGCCTTGGAGAGCTATGATTTTATCCTCAGTTTGATTTTTTTCTAAGACTAAAGGGCTAAGGCATTTTTAAACTGTCCACTTGAAACTTTTTAGCATGATAATTACTTTATTGATTCAGTTTCCTGTATGTGCTTGTACTTGCCTTCAAGAATGTAATCAAGACAACGGTAGACACTGTGTGAAGAAAGAAGAGAAGTGTGCTCTTGGCTCAACTTGGCTGTAATGACTCCTTTTAAATCAATAATAAAGGCATGGCAGGTTGAAGTTTCCAAATGTGGTAGCAGTTCCAGTAGACTCCAGCTTGTTTATAATAAAGAAGCATTGGGTTTCACAGAACTGAATCACAGAGTCACAGAACTGTAGAAGTTGGAAGGGACCTCCAGAGATCATCTAGTCACCATGTACCTCTGAAAAGAGTGACTTCATCCCTTTGCCTCCTGCTCCTTAGACATTGATCAGATCCCCTCTGAGTCTTCTTTTTTCAAGGTTGAACAGACCCAGGTCTCTCAGGTGAGGCCTCACCAGGGCAGACCTGCATTTCTTCTGTTTTTCTGTATTTATCATGTGTTAAGAATTATTGCTTGGTAATTTTATTTTAAGAAAAGTTCTTCTTTCTTGCATTCTGTATAGAAGAATATATTCATATAGAGGAGTATAGGAATTTGTTGATGCTCTCATGGCTTTTCTTGCTTTGCTCAGCTGCTTGTCCTTTCTGCCAGTTTTGACAGAAAGTGCCTGACCTGGGATGTAGAAAATTGCAATGTGGACAGGATTGTACTGTGTCATTTCCACTAGGTCTGGGATGTTTACCTCCCTGAATCTACCAAAAATCTCAAACTTTGCTCTGAGTAGCATTTGCACCAAGTGGGAAGGCATTCAGTTTTGTGAGTTGTGACACGTTTCACCTCCAGTGTACGGCGGTGTGAATAAGCCAGCACTTCCCTTTGGGGATTTTACAGCTCTGTGCAGACCTGGGAAGCTGTTATGCCCAGAGCTGAACCAATCCTGCCTGCAGAATTACACACTCCAGCAGAAATTCGGTTTCTTTCTGAGAGCCTAGCAAGGTCTCACTGCAAGCGGCACCATGTTTTAGATTCAGCTTCTCTCTGTGGGGGAGGTGAAGCCCACAAGCACCTTTTACTTTGCCACCCACATGTTCCCTTCTGGGCCTGCAGTATCTTCATGTGCCACATCGCAAAGTATATCTTCCAGCAACATCAAGATTTTTCACCACCATTTCTGATTCAATTAATATACTAGGGCTTCTCTTAAGGTAATGCCTCCTATTTTATTATGGTCACCCATGCAGTAGTGGCGGATGTTGATGGGATGACAGTAGGGGTTGAATCTTCTCACCAAGATTCCATTAAATTTTGTTGCTGCGTGACAGAAGTCAGCAGAGGGGCAGTCTGGAATGATGCCTTCTTACATAGAAATGCATGAGAAACAAAAGTGTGTCATTGAGTTTCTTCATGAAAAAAGGCACTCATGAACATTCACTGAATCTTAATTAATATTTATGGTGACTAAAAGAGTGAGTGTGAGCCCAGTGAGGTTCTGGGTGGTGTGTTTCAGTACTGGCAGCAGTGAAACGAAAGACAAGCCACGTTCTGGATGACCATGCAGATTTTTATGAGAGCAGCACGTATGCTCTTGTTCATTGCTGCTGAAAATGCATAACCAGTGGTGGTGACTGTATTAAAAAATAGTGTTTTGTAGCTGAGAGTTTGTTCTATGAAGTGCTGCTACTGTTCTCCTTGTATCTGTTGTAGAAACTTCCATGTATGAAACAGTAGGTATTGCTTTCAGAGCTACCTACATTATATGCTTCACCTCTCAGTTAGCCCTGAGGCAGACAGTCAGTTGGACTTGATGATCTTTATAGATCACTTCCAAATTTTCTATTCCATTCCATTATACTACTCCACTCCACTGCACCCCACCCCACTCCACTCCACTCTACTCTACTCTACTCTACTCTACTCTACTCTTCTCTACTCTAACTTTATTCTTTCTTCTACTGTTCCAGTGGGAAATGTTATAGGAAGCTTGCAGGGCCAAGGATTTCCATGCCAATTGTTGATACGGTGCAGAGGAAATGTGGATTATGTGCCATCTCCATGTCAGACTAATCTTCTAACTTGCACAGAAGAAAACAAAGACTAAGAGCTCAGTCCACAGAGCAGTGTGTGTAAGAGTGAAAATGAATAAAAGCACAGAAAGTCTTATTTGTTTTCACTTCTTCTCTGGGATAAAGTTCCACCTTTGTGAATGAATTCTTTGAAAGATGGATATACTGGAACATCAACACTTCTTGTGCTTGCACACACACTTAGATGATATTTGTGCTTAGCTCTTAGTACATGATACATTTCTCAAATTTCAAAGAGCATTTGCATAACCCTTTATAAATAGTCTGAACAGGAAAACCAGACTGAAAGATTTTAGGTAAATTATTCAGATGATGATGATTAAAAATAATTGGAGCTCCATTAATATGGTTCCGTAAAAATAACAAATGGAAAAGTACTGGGATGAAGTATGAAAAGAGAGATTTGAAAGGTTCAAATAAGCTAATTACATTTAATTCATTTTGTATTGCAGAATTTGATGATGTTTTAATACTCTACTTTGTTAAGAAAAGAAGAAAAAAACCTGACATTTTTCCATCTTTACCACAATTCATTTACCCAGAAATTCCTAGATTTACTTACTTACAGATTTTACATTTAATTATTAGATAGCTCAAGTTGCAAAACGGTTATCTTGAAATGTTTATATGCTACAAGAAACATCACAGAAGGGGTGAAATATATCCTCCATATAGCTCTAAATCAAATTTTGTTTTGTTTAAGGTAAGTCAATTAAAAAGAAAATATTCTGCAGCCCAGAAGGCCAACAATACCTTGTGTTTCACCAAGAGAAGCATGGCCAGCAGGCTGAGGGGGGTGATTCTGCCCCTCTGCTCTGCTCCTGCGAGAACACACCTGGAATACTGTGTCTAGTTCTGGGGCTCCCAACACAAGAGGGACACTGAACTGTTGGAGTAGGTCCAGTGGAGGAGCACAAATTTGATCAGAGGGCTGGAGCATCTCCCATGCAAGGACAGGCTGAGACACCTGGAGCTCTTTAGCCTGGAGAAGAGAAGGCAATGAGGAAACCTTATAGTGGCCTTCAAGTACCTGAAGGAGGTCTACAGGAAAGCTGGGGAGGGACATTTCATAAGGATGTGTAGCAGCAGGACATGGAAACATGACTTTAAACTGGAAGAGGGTAGATTTGAACTAGATATTAGGAAGAAATTATTTACTGTGAGAGTGGTGAGTCACTGGAACAGGTTGCCCAGTGAGGTTATAAATGCCCCCAACCTGGAAGCATTCAAGGCCTGGCTGGATGGGGCTTTGGGCATCCTGGTCTAGCGGGAGGTGTCCCTGCCTACATCAGGGGCGTTGGAACTATATGGTCTTTAAGGTCCCTTCCCACCCTAACCATTCTGTGATTCTATTATCACAGTAAAATGGTGACTGCATATTCAGGGACACTGCTGCAAAAGTAACTCTGACCCACATACTTTGCAAGGTTACTCACAAAGTTAATGTTAACTCATGGAGTTGTTTGGGTCAGAGAGTGATATCGCAATGTTCACTGAGTACTCTCCCCAACTAATGCCCTTCTTTCAGGCTTAATGAGGCTTGTTCACTGCCACCTCAGTTGTTCTTGTACCCACTAGGTCTCTTGACACAATAAGCTCTGATTTAATTTGATGTTGGTGTGAAAGGATGAGGCTATATGTACTTTGGAAAAAAAAAAAATTAAAAGAAAAAGTGGGTCTGCATTAGTTGGCAGTTCTGTGTTTCTCTAAAACATTCTGAGACACTTAATTGTTCAAGTATTCAAGAAATGCCCTCTCAGTCAGGAATAATCTTTATCTGGCATATTTTTAATGGTATTTGGAGATTAAATATTTATTGTATTGATTTCTTCAGGCTGACATGGACATCCATTCAATATACAGCTACAAAATATGTTCACACTTCCAGTCATCCAATCTGCTTAGTCACATTCATCCAGAATTACACAGAGGTTCAGAACGACTTCATGTGCTCCCACCTGACTCTTCAAGATCTTGCAAATATCTGAAGTGCCTCCTGCAGACCACAGTGAAGGGTGATCCCTGAAAGGAAAAGTTATTGAGAGTTGTCCATGTTCTGGACTGAAGGAATGTTTCCAGTGTAGTTTTGCATCAGTTACGATGCACAGAGAGACCTGGTATTCTGGGTAAGAGGTTCAAAGCACTTCAAGTTGAAAGTAATGATGAAAAAATGATTTGGTAGCCGAAGAAACTGTCACTCTTCTATCAAAGTTTCTCAGAGTACTTCAGGTACAAGAGGAGAGCAGTGGAAGGGATGGCTGAGGAACAGAAGAAAATGGTAATAAAAACTTTGACTCTTTACAGCTCCCGCGTGCCCTGCCACAAGGATGAATCACACTCTTAGTGTAAAGGCCATTTTGAAGTAACAAGCTTCAAAGGTGACAGCCAAGGGAGTTTTTCTGCAGCTAATTATTTTTATTGTTTCACAGCTAATTTGGTATTTATTACAGCAGTTCTCTTTCATCAGTGTTTTTTTTTTTTTCCTTTTCATTTTATATGTCTCTTCTTAAATTTCCTTTATTTTACTCCTTTTAATTCCTCATTTCCTCTCTCCATAACCATAAGACAAAACTAAAGTACCTTTTCTCCTCTTTCATCATCTGTCTAGCTGCTTGGCTCAGCAACATGGACATCTAGATTTCCTTTTGATGTTGAATGCTAACTTACAAAGTCAGAATGGGCACTAATTTTAATGCTCCTATGCTGAATTTCTTAAATCAAAGCTAAAATCTAAGCAGGTCAGAACTCTTAGAAGCGAATGCCACAGGCAGAAGGAAGGAAAAGATTGATCTAAGGTTGTTTTCCAAAAGGCTAACATCAAAGAATCATCACTGCCTATTCCCAGAACTATGCAGAAGGCTGGATTTCTTGGGCAGTTTTATTTGTATTTGAAAATCTTGCTCTCAGGATGAAGGTTTTCAAGTGAGATTAAGCCTTTTGATACACCAGGTGCCAAAGCACTGTGGTGACCAGTCAAGAGGCAGTAAGTGGGATTAAAGTCTTTTGTTATTCTCTTCAGGTTTCTTTAGTTTAGCAGAAGTTTCTAAGCCAAAGAGGAGATCACCACCATCTCAGTTATTTCTTCCTGCTCCCCCTCCACAGCCTAGGGCTCACAAGCACTTCCAACAGCTTGTCTGAAAGCCCCATTTTGAACAGAACTAGACTGGTGCTGTTTGGTCTATTCCACATTTCACCTTTTATCTGTGTGTTCATTTATTTGTTTTCAATATTCCTATCTAGAAAGATGACTTCTGAATGGAGTGAATGGGACATAAGGAAATAAAGGGGAGAGATGGATTAGAAGGGCTGAACTTCCTTCTTTCTCTTCCTTCTTATTCTCCTTACTTTATTTACTCAGCCTTCACTGCATTTGTCCCATTTTCCTAGCTGCCCCCTACACACACATGCTTGGCTGTAATGGCAGATCTTCCATATTGCCTCATTACTGAGACTGGCACATCTCTGAAGTGCATGTGTCACCTTGATCCTCTGTCATTCTTTATGAGCTGCAGCTTATACATTTGTTTTAGTAAACAAATCTTAAACAGCTCAGCCAATTTTATTCATAAATCCACTGTTATGAAGTGGCTTTAGTTTATACTTTCAGCACATGCTGTATAAAGACAATTATATATTGGCTAAATACTGATTTGACATGTACAAGTGATGGTCTGAAGTAATCCAGATCAAGTTCAGATGCTGTCATAGGAATGGATAGTAAATGAGCTGTGACTGCTTCTGATGGACTAAATTGAGCTCTGGCTTTAAAACTGCCTTTAGATGATCCCTTCTGGCATGCTCTTACTTAGTGCAAGTCTGGGTCAAACATTTACAATGGGATACTGTTTTTTTTCTTTTAGGTAGGATAGGATTTTATTCTGGTATCTGATGATTTTACATGATTTAACTTCTTCATATTTTATCTCTAACTGTGCCTCAGTGAGATATTTATGCATCCACTTAGCTTTAATACATTGCAGTCAAGCTTAGAGTACCAGAAACAAGTTACCAATTCAGGTGGTAGTCTTAAGGTGCATCACATATTGCAGACAAGCTCATATAAGGCAGTCGCAATTGGATTGGATGGTACCTGGTTGATTTTGTCTCCCTCATACAAATTATTAATGCGTTTATGAGTAGTTCTAATGAATGCTGCTGTCACAGCAAACATTGCTAGTTCAAGGCTCTGCATACGTAGAGAGGATGCTGATTCTATCTTTCCATTATTTATGGAATTTTTTGCAATATATGGAATTACTCACTTTTACTTTCTTCATTAGAACTTCTCCCTTTTTCATGATAACCTTGTGTTTGTTAACACTGAAGTTTATTGATAATTCTATTTTTGTTGGAAGTATAATTTACTCACTGAAATAGAAGCTCTGCATACAAATACCAATAAACTGGAGCAACCTACACTAAGATGAACTTTATTCCATGCTGAGAAACTGGTGCCATTTAGGATTAATCAGCACAGCCAAAACAGTGAAATTCCCCACTTCAGACAAATTGTATATGAATAATGACATTGTTTCTGTAAACTCTTCATGAAAATTAAAATAATATTTTGATTAGTACAGATGAAGTAGAAAAACCTTCTTGGCACTGACCTCTTCCAGTTCAGGTAGGAGACATATTCCCCTCTCTGCTATGAGTGCAAACTTGGAAATGTTGCATCTCCAACAACAGTGCATAGTACATATACAGGGAAATTTCTTGCCTTCCTTTCTTTTTCAACTTCTGCTGCTAACCTTATACATTCCAACAAACTGATAACAGGAAAAATTACAAAAGTTTCCATAAATAAAAATGTTTCTAGACTAGATGTTACTGCACAGGAGATAAATTTTACATGCTAACAATTTGGATGATCTGTTTTCACAGGAGAATGAAATAAATCCATGTAGTCATGTTGTATGCAGTCCATAAATTATTATTTTTTTTTTTAATCCAGTATCTGCAGTGTTGAAAGACCAATAATCACCAAAGTCAAATCTACTTTAACTCGAGTACCACTGCAAAGAGTAGCTATTCTAGAAGTGAATATTTATTCTTTGCAATGATACACCACTTAAAGTGGATTTTTATGTGTTTATTTACTACAAAAACAAAAGCAAATGTTTCGGTCATAATCTGTATGTGGAAAATGCATTATTTTGTCCTGATTTAAAATTTTCCCACTGTTTGGCATCCTGCAAAGTATTTTTGAAACTTATTGAAAGAAAAGATTAGATTTTATTGCTTATTGAGCAATAATTGGACTTTTGATAATCATTTGTAATGAAGAATATCTTGTTACCTGTGGATCTGCAAGCAAATCAATGCAAGTAATTTTTATTCTAAGGAAATGTTTTTTATAAATCAGACATAGGAAAAGGAAGAATGTTGTTGAGTGATAAAATATAAAGGATTGAAAAGGCATGCTGTTTTTCAAGTACAGGACATAAAAATATATATTTTTTCTAGCACTAAAGCAAAACCACTGAGTTTTGTATTAGGTAATAGAAACCAGTGATTGTATAAGATCAGAGAATGAAATTTTCCATTAAGTTAGAGGAACCCGTGTGGAGACAGGAAACTTCTCCAAATATCGTTATTAGATAATAGCTTGTTTTACCACCTTAATTAGCACCTCAGTTTCAAGCATTGTCAAGATCAGCTACTAACAATTAATATTTTAGGTAGGGTGAACAAAGTCCCAACACAAATAATGTCAGTGTTGTGAGACTGGAGTCTGTCTCTTGGAGAGACTTCAGGCCATGAAATGAAGAAATCCAAACCTACAAATTGATATCTGTTGGCAAGATTCATTGGCTATGAAGTCTCACATTTCCTCCATCTTTGATGGACGAGGGCCTTAGGTATGGACCCTGAATTGGACACTGGACAGCCGTGCTCAAGTAGTGTTACAGGTGGTGTTCCAGTCTTTTTACACCACGAGCCATCAGTCCTCATCACTTTTGTTACTACTAGCTTCATCTTTCAGACCCGAGGCTTTCATTAGTGTTTTTGTTGTGATCAAACTCTCCACATTTTGTCTAATCTCTTGTGTGCAGCTTCACAATTTCCACCTCAGAAAACTTCAAGAGTTGATGGAAATAATGATAATGTTTACCTTGTGGAATTAGACATCCTAATGAGTAGCTGCATGCAACACAACAGTATGTAGAGATTTAATAACACACTACGTTAACTGTGTTTATCAAAGAGAGCACAAAAAGGCATAAATCAGCATAAAAATGAAACTTTCAGAGGAAGCAGCAGTGGGAATGAGGCAAATTGTCTTTCCTTTTCAGGTTTGCACTTTTTTTCTTACACGCTGTTTTGAACTCTTCATTTTTTTGTCGTACCTGAAACCATCAACCTCTTTGGACTGGGAATGGGACTGAGAGCTTTTATGGAGTTATTCCTCATGTCCGGCTTTTACCTCTTATTAATACAGTTGTTTGATTTGTCATGCTGGGAAGGTTTTGGCTCTTTGCTTGCCATGGTCTCGGTAGCCAAAACTTAAGCCAGAAAAGGCTGCACTGCTCATAAAAAGACACTTGGTATGGACTTGGGATGGATGATGGTTAAAGACATCATCTAAACCTTTTAACTGCATGATTATCTGAGAATTTCACAGTAACTTTTTCCCCTGAAAAATAAAATTTTGTTGCCTCTTGAGCACAAGCATGAAAGAAAAATTTGAAAGGGATTAGTATTTGACAGGTTCTATTTTCCTAAAACAGCTCACAACCCTCTTTGTAACCTGAAACTTCTTGTTTGTTTCAAGTTGGAATATGCATATATGAGAATTTATATAATGAATTTTTAAGAACTCCTTCCTATTATTTGTGCAGTGGCTCTCCTAGAAGGGTCTGGGCAGTGCTATGACATGGAGAGCTCTGTTGAATGTGAGAAGTACAGAATGTGTCCCTCCTCAGCTTTACCTGTACCTGAACACCCTTTACGTAGCATGATCAATTCATTTCTTCCTCCTTTTCTTTTACATGTCTTATTTAGAGCACAACAGAAGGCACTGATACAGTATGTTTTTTTTTCCTTTTCCTTCCCCACTATCCATCACAACTGGCTTTATTAGAAAATAAAGAAAAACAAATTAGAAAATTAGAAAAACAAATGCACCTTAGATACCCCAAGGCAATGGGACACATCAGCTGCAGCACTGAGTGATATGAATCTGAAATTCTATGACGATTCCTTTAAGCAGAATTTCTTGTCATCTGCTGCTTCCATGGCTGATGGATCCATGCAGTCATCTATTCCTCCCCAGGGAAGTGGTCACAGCCCCAGGCTGGCTGGAGAACAAGAAGCATCTGGACAATGCTCTTAGACACATGGTCTGATTTTTGGGTGATCCTCTGTGGAGCGAGGAATTGGGCTCTAAGATCCCTATCTAGTAGATCTACTAGATACTTATCTACTTATCTACTAGGTCTGATCTAGTATTTGAAATAGAGGCTGGCAGCCCTGTCTGTGGAAGGGACATTGGAACTTGAGCCTTGAGGTCCCATTCAACCCAAGCCATTCTATTATTTTACGATTCTATGATTTTGTGATCCTTACAGGTACCTTCCAACTTGGGATATTCTATTACTCTATGATTAGCACTGAGACGATTGCTGGTATCCAGACCAAAGTGTACTTTTTTTGTGATAGTGACTATATTGGTGTCTCATGGAGCTTTCCCTTCAGTGCTGCATTAGACTCAGCTCAAAGTAAAACAACTGCTTTTGAAGGTCTCCTTTGCCTTTCGTTTAAAGGGCTTTGAAGTTAATCTAATTTCATGGCTTTTGCATATTACTGGAAATAGATAAAAAATCCCACCTGTCAAAATGTAAGATTTTCTTAAAAAGAAATCTTTGTGAAGCACAAATTTGGCATTGTCACACAGCCCAGGCAATGTTATAGGAGATGGAATACGACACATGAAAGCCTGGTTACATTTGTATATTAATTGCTTAATTATGCCAGGCTGCAGAAGACAATTCTTGGTAGCAGCAGTAACAGCACTGTTCATTCAAGTAATAAAATGTATTCTACTTCTGCATATACACTTTTGTTCAGTGGAATTAATAATAAGAAACAGTAATTACAATCTGGACAGAATTTGACAGAATACATAGCATATTTCACAGAATCGCAGAATTGTAGGGGTTGTAAGGGACCTCTAGAGATCACTGAGTCCAGCCCCCCTGCCAAAGCAGCTCCCTAGACCAGGTTGCACAGGTAGGCGTCCAGATGGGTCTTGAATGTCCCCAGAGAAGGAGACACCACAACCACTCTGGGCAGCCTGTGCCAGTGCTCCACCACCCTCTGTGTTCACAACCCACTGTGAAGAAGTTTCCACACACATTTGTTCAGAATCTCCTATGCATTAGTCTGTATCCATTTCCTCTTGTCCTGTCACCATGCACCTCTGAAAAGAATCTGACTTCATCCCTTTGCCTTCTACTCCTTAGATATTTAAAGACATTGATCAGACCCCCTCTGAGTCTTCCTTTTTCAAGGCTGAACAGACCCAGATCTCTCAAGTGAAGCCTCACCAGGGCAGAGTAGAAGGGGAAGATCACCTCCCTTGACCTGCTGGCCACGCTCTTTTTAATGCATTCCAGAATGCCATTGGACTTCTTGGCCACCAGGGCACACTGCTGGCCCATGGCCAACCTTTTGTCCACCAGGACACCCAGGTATCTCACCTCAGAGCTCCACTCCAGGAGGTCATCCCCCAACCTGTGCCAGTGTATGCAGTTATTCCTCCCTAGGTGCAAGACTCTACACTTGCATTTGTTAAACCTCATCTGGTTCCTCTCTCCCCAACTCTCCAGGCTGTCCAGGTCTCGCTGAATGGCAGCACAGACTTCAGGCGTGTCAGCCGTTCCTCCCAACTTTATATCATCAGGAAACTTGCTAAGGGTGGACTCTATCCACTCAGCAAGGTCATTGTTGAAGATGTTGAACAAGACTGGACCCAGCACTGACCCCTGAGGAACATCACTAAGTACAGGCCTCCGACTGGACTCTAGACCACTGATCACAACACTGAGCTCTGCCAGTCAGCCAGTTCTCAACCCACCTCACCATCCGCTCATCCATTCCACAATTCCTCAACTTTGTTATAAGGATGCTGTGCGAGACAGTGTCAAATGCCTTGATAAAATTAAGGTAGACTACATTCACTGCTCTCCCCCCATCCACTTAGAGAGTAATGACATCATAGAAGGCTACCAGATTGGTCAAGCACAACCTCCCCCTGGTAAACCCATGGTGACTACTCCTGATAACTCCCTTCTCTTCCAAATGTCTGGACACAGCATCCAGAACAAACTGTTCCACCACCTCTCCAGGGACAGAGGTGAAGCTGACTGACCTGCAGTTCCCCGAATACTCCTTCTTGCCATTCTTGAAGACCAGAGTTACACTGACTATCCTCCAGTCTTCAGGCACCTCTCCCATTCTCCAAGACCTCTTGAGTACTATAGAGAGCAGTTCAGCAATAATCTCTGCCAGCTCCCTCGGCACACATGGATGTATCCCATAGGGGCCCATGGATTTACGTACGTTGATGTTGCACTGATGTTGATATTTTTCAGCGTTCCTGGTGTCACAAAACAAGAGGACTTCAACCTTCTTTTCTCAGTCTGTCCTTCCACGCACCTCAACACTCATGTGTGCTGGAGTTCTTTGGCTGCACAGTAGATACAAACAAGAGAAATAACAAGTGTTCAGGTGCATACTGCGCCGTAAACAGCTCTAGAGATCCAAATTATCACCTCTTGGACCTTTGAAACATTCAGCTTAGTATCCTCCTTGTTCCTAGTGTGGCAGCAGATTTTGATGAAGGGCAGTCTACCCTACGGTATGATTGTCACTGAGGCCATCTTTTTTCAGCTCCTACTCCTCCAGGATGCCAGCTCTGACTAAACTTCCCGGTGTAGTTGAAAAATACTGGTCTAATCTATTTACCTGGACTCTTTCAATAGCCAGCAGGAAATCTTTCAAGAAGTTGATTGATTTCATTTCTTTTGGACTGTTGTCCCTGGAGATGCCCATTTTTTTACAGTTCAGTTAGCTTTAACTAATTATATTCATTTTGTCTCAAGTTTTTGGCAAGATACTGATGATAGTTCCTGTTTAGAAGAGAACACTTTGTCCACATTGAAAGTACTATAATCATCTCCATTTTGAAGTTGGGAAAGCGAGGCAAAGAGGCTTACTCAGTGTCCTGTAGTAAATTTATGGTACAATAATAGGTTCCCAATGCACTTCAGTACATTAACCACTAAATAAGCTATTAAGTTGCCCAAACATTCAAGTTTATATAACAGTTGGCATGACACAGTTGATTGTGGGTTGTTTTTAACACATTTATAACTTCACTGATTGAATTCATAGCTCATATTTCAGTTCCTAATAAAAACAGCATCTAATATTTGGCGAATGGTCTCCAGATTGCTGTTATTTTTTTTCCTGATACTTAAATATTATTGAAAGACTGGCAAGTAATTTTGAAACTGGTTGAACTGCATCTGACTTCTGCATTTGGACGTAATGAGTTGACTGTGGGGATGTCATGTTTATGTCAGAGTGATGCATGAGTCACTCTACTTTGTCATGTCAAAGGAACACTTGTTATTTTTAGAATTTGGCTTACAAACCAGACATATTCCCATTTGCTGCCCAAGGGTGAAAGAGTAGCTGTCATTTTACTGACAGTGCATAGTGCACCATATGTCCATTCCTGAACAACTGCATAGTTGGGTGAAAAAGGCAAATGCAAAGTGAAACTCTCTCCCCAGCTTTAGTCTTGTCTAACATGTGAACTTTCAGGAATTATTTTAGTGGTTAATATGGTCATCCCCCTACCCCCACCACAAAAGTGCCCAAACAGAGCCCAGAAATTCAGTCTATGACTTGCATGTTTTTTAAGTGGTCATCATGGTGACCAAGCTTCTCAGGGACTTGTTTTGTTGAACTGCAAGACAAAAATATTATTGGGAACTGAAGTTCTAGGATTACCTAGCTTTTTATTATCATTGCTATCATTTTACAGATTTGTTGGAATTTGCTTCTACTATGAGAGGTTTTGTGCCCATGATATCCCTCAGTTTTTCCTTTAGTAGGATAAAATGTGATTTTGTATTACAGCTGCCAGTAGTTTTATTGTTGCTGCATCACTGAGAAGGATTTTATAAGAAGTAAATGTAAACTATCCAGAGATCTACAATTATTTTCAGCACCTGACAAGAAATGAGAATGTGAACAATGTTGTGTTGCACTTTGGAAAGAAAAAAACATTAATTTTGTTTTCTGCTTCTTTATGCATGTCTGAGCAACCTATCTAGCTGTGGATGTCCCTGTTCCTTGCAGGGGATTTGGACTAGATGACCTTTAAATGTTTCTTCCAACTCTAAGGATTCCATGATTCTATGAGTCTATGCTACTTCACTGCTTTCAGATATTTTTTCCGTTGTTGTTGTTTATCTAAGCTGGAAATCCTGGGCTAAATTAATTCTTGATGCAACGCTGCTGTTTTCCCCTAAATTGCAGGAATGACATTATACTGCTGCCAGTGCTTTCCATTCATTTTTTATTATCATGAGGAAATCATTGTGACTAAAATACAGCACTAAGAAAAACTCCTAGGAAAATTCCACATACAAAATGAGAATTGATGGACCAGTTGAGATAAGCCAAGACTAATTCCACACACCTGCATCAGAAATAACACAGGGAGTAAATAAGAGGGGAATGAGGCATGAGAGAAATGGCACAGATGAGTGTTGTAATTATGACTAAGGCATTTTTAAAATAAGCAGATATAAATTTAGGAAACTAAGAAGCGGGTGGAAATAGAAAAAAATAAGGAAAATGTAGCTACAACCAAGACCTTGCCTCTGTTCCTTAACCCTGTGCAGGATGAAACACAGATGTATGCTTAAATTTAAAACATCTTTGTAAATACATGAGATTGCTGAACTTAAATGTGTTTTCAGATAAGTAGGGGCCTTAGTTTTTTTCTCTGAAGGAATCTGCATTTGGTGTACAAGAGGAACAGAACGGTACAAAAGTACACAGAACAGTGAATATGAGCATATGCAAATGTGCTCTGTCTGCTGCTCAGACTCCTGATAGGAAGCTCTCAGAGAAATACCTCTAAGCCCAAATTCCCTAGATGTGTCACACAGATGTAGGTTAAGGGAGAGGCAGTCAGACAGGTCTTACAGCTATTCCTGTTCTGCTTTGGGAATTTTATTACTGTTCTTAAATGATATGATGCAAGTTGAGTTAGCTGCATGGTTTCCAATAAAGGTCAATTTTAACACTAATAACACTAATTAAATAGTGTTTCTTGTCAGATATGAAGCATATAAAAATATAACCATCCCCTAGAATTAATATTGATCTCTAGATTGAAATTTTGCCACCTTTTCTTTGTCAGATAGACATAGTTCATAGTCACTGACTTTGGACAGCAGTTGCTTTAAATTAGATTCATATTACTCAGGAAAATATGCTCAGTGATTCATCTGCAGTTTTCTTCTACATGCCACCATTGACAGATCTGTGTTGGCTTTGTGGTGTTTTTTTTTTTTTTTTAACCTATGCTAGACTTCTTTTGAACTGGAAAATGAAACATATCTGTGTCTTCTGTTTAGCTACTGAAAACTATTTGAATCTACATAACTTCAGGCAAGGAAAGTTTGACAGGGTTTGAGTCCTGGTTCTGACAGAGCTTAACTGTTCTGAATATGTTTTTATTCATCATAGATCACAGAACTTATACTGGGAAAGAAACTCCATTCCTTGTAAGTTTACGGTCTTAGCGAAGTGTGTTGGTTGCCTTTCAAGATCTGAGATGCAAGCTAGTGCCAGTATGCTTCCTTTATTAGAAAAATCCAACCCACGCCGAAAAACAAAAGGAGGTAATGGATTAGTCATCAGCCAAAAATAAAGATGTGGGCAAAGACTGAGACAATGGGATAGAGAAAAGCAAAGAACTTTTGTAGAAGGTGGTGTGAATGTACAACAGGAGAACACATTTCCTCCCACCTAGAGACAGGCTGGGTCCTGGTACTGACCTGTTGATCATAATGGTTAAATGAATTTCTTGTTCTAGTTTGTAAATGAAAAAAAAACTGCTCTTATGAAGAAGGAAATCTATCTCCCATTCAGTTATTTATACATCATGATGCTTTGTGATCAGAAGGGTTCACTGGAGAATAACCCAATGTAACCTACTGTACTACACAAATCTGTCATGAAAAAAAATTGATATAAATCCCATTTTTTTGCATCATCCGAAGCTGGCAAAGAAAAGTAGATGAAACAGCTTGGAGAACCCCAGTTCTCTGTCTTTTTTTTTTCTTTCTGTTGTGTTGGTAGTCTACTGGCACCACCACACACAGAGCTCCGGTTAAATCAGGTCATGGTGACCCCATTCTACACTTGATGGCAGCTCCTTCACAGCTGCAAGGACATTTCCTTAATTTCCTTCATGGGCCCCAGCACAAGCATGAACAACCACTCAAGCCAGCCCTGTGGAGTTTTCAAAATGGTACCTGATCTAGGCTTTTGTTGAGTGGTTTTTTCTTAAGTTCAGAAACAACCTAAAAAGAAGACGGCTTTTCATTCCACACGCACACACACACATATTACAACTAAAGATACACAAAAGAAATGTTAGAGGGGAAAAAAAAAAAACCAACTTGCATAGACAAGGAAAAGTTAGAACAATAAGAGAAAAGGACAAGTACTATATATATTGGACAGATGCTTCTTTTTTTCTTTTCCCAGACTTATAGATGACCTAGTATATAGGACACATAATGGATGTAAAGACTTCATAAAGGAGAAAAAGTGTTTTAGTGATGAGCAGGATTTTACTCAAGGGACTGCTGGATCATCTTTTAGAGATAATGAGGAACACCTGCCTGAAGCTGAGCATTTCGTAGAATTACAGAATGGATTGGATTGGAAGGACCCTCAAAGATCATTCATTTCTAACATTCTGTTATGGCCAAGGCTACTAACCCCTAAACCAGACACTAGATCAGGTTGCCCAAGGCCCCATTCATTCTGGCTTTGAACATCTCCAGGGATTCCATTTATTGGGATTAGCTGCTGCCAGGCCACACTGACATTTCCTTTTTTTTTTTTTTTTTTTTTTACTCATGAAGCAATAAGTCACCATACTTCTATGAAGAGTTATGGGTGTGTCAATAGAGGTGTGAGGGTTGATACAATGACAGGAAACTTTAATGGATAAGAATTTTGAACTGACGCGTTTCACTATAAAAAGATTAGACAAGTGAACATATTTTTAAACTTCCAGTGCAATGTTATTATGACTTCTTAAGCTTTTTCTAATCCACCACTCACTTTGAAATCCAGCTGTGCTACATATCCTGTTATTTGACACATAGCTTCATCATTAGTTATTATTGACACCTATTTGAAGATGAGCAAAGCTGTTTGTGTAACTAGAGGTTCTTAAACTAGATATTTATTCTCTTGTGCTTTCAACAGATGGATAAAGAAGTGAAATATTAGCTCAATTTTCTTCTACAGATTTGAGTCTTGCATTAATCAATCCTTAAAATTTGCATATCATTTATAATTAGGTTACTGCCACCTCTAAGCTGAAAGCCGTCAAGAACAGCTGCAGTGATGGTTCTTGTTTTTAGGTAAAACAGTACTTATTGGAATGCAGAGTACAGAAACTTCATTGAAATAAATAAATAAATAATGTAAAAATACATAAATGGATATTTAATAATTTTGTTTCTCACCTTCAGGTCTTACAAGCTATAAGAAAAAGTCAGGAGATGAAATAGTCTTGTGATCTTTCCTGTCTGTCTCTAGGAGGCCTACACTTCCAACACCGGACGTCCTACTGAACCAGAGATAAAAGACTCAGGTTTCCCATCAGATACAAATTATTATACATAAATTCAAATACAGTGGATTAGTGGAAGAGCAATTGTAGCAGCTGTTTCAAAATGACTGAATGATCACTGTGCACAGCTCAGCTGAAGATGGTGAAATGGGTATGTGAGACAGAGGCACAAGTGTAAAGTCTTCTCTCATTACTTAATCACAGAATCAAAGAACTGTAGGGGTTGGAAGGGACCTCTAGAGATCATCTAGTCCAACCCCCTGACAAATCAGGTAAGTCTAGAAAATTATTTCCCACCTAGCCGTAGATGCTGTGAGTATTTTTGTAGGCTCAAATTCTGTCTTGGTGAAACTTACTGTTGAGGATTTCACCCTATGACCACTATTCATTCAGATGTTGCTGCATCTACTGTATTAAAATATGTAATTTAATGGATGACATGAACTCATAGGTAGAAAACTGTCTCTCTCCCTGGGATATCCATATAACTTTCTGTTTTTAGTTTATACTGTTAGCATGGTTGGGGAACTCAACACGTGTACAGTTCATTTAACAATAAATATTTCAAGAGCCAGGAAACCCAGTGAAGGAGCAAAATGATAGACATATCAATTATTTTATGAAACTTGGGACATTCAAGTAATTTTTCCAGAAAACCATAAATAATGCAGTCAAAAACAACAGACTTATTTTTCATCACAGAAGTGAAAAGGCTGCATGTTCAGAGCATAAGAAAAGATGGTTTATTCTGGTCTGTATCCCAGTACATAGCAATATATTTTTTCCACTATTTTGCAGAAAAGAGAAAATATTCATGTTTTACTCCTCTTTGAGGCAAATAAGCTAGGAGAAGCAATTTCTATCTTCTTTTTCCTTATGCTTTAATATATTATTATTCTCTTTATTATATCACCAGAAGTCCGTGAAGCTTCATGCAAATTTTCTGAGGGAATAAATTTTAATTCTGTGCTGAATAAGAACATTTTTTCTATATGTTTTGCCAATTTATGAACAGGATTAGCTCCAGTGTATTACCGTTTTCCCTGCTACACTAAAGGAGGGAGATTAAGTTACAGTTTCTGGAAGAAAATGGAACTGTAAGTGGTAGCAGAACATTATGTGAAAGGAGAAAAAAAAAAAGAAAGCTTATTTTCATGGGCTAGAGGAAGAATCTGCCAATAGCATAGTGCTAGAGTAGCCTCTGAGAAGAATGGAGAACAATCCATGGAAAATCCCATAGTTTCTTTCTAAAGTAAGAAAAAAAATTGTGAAATAAAGGGAGAAAATAGTCTTCTTTTCTCACAAAAGAAATGAGCAGATGAAGGTGATCAGCAGAACAGTAGCCAGAAATTATCTAGATAAGGGAACCTTGAGGGAGCAGGGAGCTATGGGGAATTTTCATCTGCCTTTAATAAAGTTCCTCAGAAATTCTGGAACTATCAAGGCCATCTCCTGGGCTCTCGTTTACCTTGGGTAACAAGTCATAGACTTTCTTCTTACAAGTATTCCTTGTATAAGCTCTGGTAAGTCTCTACTCTGCTGTCTCCTGTCATTGTAATGATTGTTTTCTCATTGAAGAAAAGGAGAATTTTGACAAAATCATTTCTAGAAACACTTTTATTTAACAGACAACAGCTCAGACCTTTTATGTTTGAAAATGACCAGCTGTGGAAGTGCATCTGTGGTTATGGAAAATAAAAATCACTTTGTCTTTCAGTGATCTTCCATTCAGATACAGTTAGGAGTTTAAGGGTTTAAGTTTTGCAACTATTTTGAATCATAGTATTGAACCATCTTTCAGCAGGACACAGCCTGCAAGGAAAAGTAAATGTTAGCTCTCCTAGCCCTTCAGATAGGGTGTTATGTGTCAGATGCCTGTTGAGAATGCTCTGTGTAATCTACAGCTCCTGAGCTGTGGCCAAGGACATTAACTGGTCAGGAACATGCCAAGAAAACATGCTGACAGTTTACTACAACAGACAAACAAGTTTCAATGTCCAAGTACACTCCTTGACACCATTTTAGTGTATGCTACCTGTAAGTATAGATTGCTCTGAGAACTGCCATATCAAAAAAGAAACATACTGCATGATTTCTACCAAAGGATATGATCCCATTAAGATAATGAAATGTCATTAATAGTTGTAATTTAAAGCATAAAACTGAGGCATTTCAACATACATATATCAATATAGGTTTATAAATCAAGATGGATTTAAGTTTGCCAGGTGTTAGAAAGTATTCTCAACTCCAAAATTTACAGTTATTTTGCTGGGAAGATTGTTTTGGTCCCTTCATAAGGACAAGCTGTAGAAAAAGGACATATCTTTTGTTAGGTTAGCTGAATTGGAAGAACAGGTAAACTTTAAAGACTCAAGAATGTCTTCATACTGGAACAAGAAGCAGCACATTTCAAACCAAGGACAATCTGAGAACATTATCTCTGACCTTATCTTTGTCATGACAATCCATGAGAAAATTAGGAAGAGAGTTGTCTGGTATATTTGGAATAGAACATGGTGTTGGAAAATGGAGACATGATGAGCTTGTTGCTACCTGTGAGAAAGGGTTTAGGGTATGTGGAATTGTCTTTTAATTTGCTAGAAAAGCTTTACTTTTGTATCTATAACTTTTAGCAGCTAATCGAGTTACATATTTCACTTCCCAATTTTCTTATGGAGTAGATAGGGGACCTGTTTTGTGGGTTACTCTCAGGGATTGAGACAAGGACTTGATTGAATTAAAAATGTTTTCCAGCTGGAAACAGTCTACTTCTGTCTGCAAGTGATATCTCCTTGACATTGCACAGTAAGTATTTGGTCTGCTGCTGAAATGTTTATGCTAGGGAGCGCAGCACTAATGCAATAATCAAGAGCTGTTATTCTACAAGGACTGTGAAGGCTGTATATACCTGCCCTTGAGAAACTGCTGTGTGATCTTAAATATCTAAAGATTAGGAGATTTCTGTGAAAAGGACCACATTTACAATGTGGTACCACTTTGACATATCACTTTTCAAGAAGTTCTGTTTTCCTGATTCTTTCTTTTTCCCAGTCACACATGATAGGACTTTTCTTTTTTGGGCTTTTCTGTGGGAAAAAAAAAAAAAAGCCATAACTGTAGGAATTTACGTAACTATTTTTTAAGTTAAGGGTATTGCTTGCTTATCTTTATTCCTCCCTCTTTTGATTCAGATATATATTTTTTGCTGCTTTGCTTCAGATAGCAATTTATGAAGGAAGAATTTTCATTGTGTCAATAGGTTCTTGTTGCCTAGAAACATTTTTCAATTTGCCACTGTGTAGGTATTTAGGTCACTAGTGAATTAATCCTTTTAAAATTATAGCTGTGTAGTCAATCACTAATTCTGAACTATCCCATTGAGAACTGGCAGTACTGTACTTAGTTGCTCATGGACTGAAAAGTAAAATTAAATGTTCTACTTGCAAAGAAATTTTATGAGAGGAAAGAAAGAAAATGGTGTTGGTTTATAGGAAAATGTCTGCGCTTTGCAATCATGAACTGCTGTTTTCTTACTTTCATTGAATTTACTGTTGTTCTAAAGGACAGATCCTACTCCCATTATAATTTCTGCAAAACTCCCATTCTCTTTAGAAAAGCAGGATATGGTCTCACAGGGGAAAGAAAAAATAATCCTTTTTTTCTGAAACCTTTTTCTCAAGTTGCATGTGACCCAGGGGCGTGCTTTCGCCACAGAGACAGTGAACAGTATCTCTGGTATCAGGCAAAGCATTGCCAGTTTGCCAAGGGATGTGATCATTCCTCTCTATCCAGGACTGACTGACGTCAAACCTGGGGTACTGGGTCCAGTTCTGTGCTCCCCAGATGAGACCTGAACATACTGGAAAGAGTCCAACAAAGAGCTACAAAGATGACGGAGGGACACAACTAAAATATTAAGAAAATTTCATATTTTCTATTGATTGCTACATTATTTTTTAGCACATTACTGAGAAACCTGGTCTGTAATTGAGACTAATTTTTCCATTACCCTGATAGCTGAACCTGCTCTTTTCTGGAATATTTCTAAAGAGAAAGAACACTAGACAGAAGATCATTCAGAATATGCCTAAAGTCATCTCGTTCCACCTCCAAGGAACAATTCTGCTTCAATACCTCATCACCAGACCTCAGAGCACAACAGGTATACCCAGAACTGAATGACATCTCAAGCATGATTGTGATGAAATATGTAGAAAGAGATATTAACTGCCTTGCTCTATAATGCATCTCTGTACGTGCTGCTCAAATTGGACAAGGGATTTAAATTAAACACAGATTAGGTCAGAGTGATTAAGAGGATAATAGAATGAGTGTATCAGACACAATTCCAGTTTCATTGTTCCAGTTGCATTAAAATCTATTTTTTATTGCTGAAAATATATAAAAATGAATTTAGGAAAACTTATGGATGGGATCATCAGCTAGTGGTTGCCACACTGATGCCATATTTTATCACATCATCATGGATTTTTCTAATTTTATTAGTACCATAAAATCTATATGCATGGCAATAAGTGGAAAGATAATAGAAAAAAGGTTAAAAATGAACATGGCTGACATTCAGAAACACTACAAAAAGCCTTCCTTTGGTTGAATTAAAAACTGAGGCATTTGTTAAGTTGCATTCTACTCACTGGAGCACTTCTGACATATTTTTTCTGACATTTTCATGAGGAACATTTTTAAATCAGTTTTTTTAATATGTTTTATGTTATATTTGTAGAATCATAGACTTAAAAGATTGGAAAAGACCTCTGAGATCACCTAGTCTAACCATCAACCCACCACCACCATGCCCCTCTTGCTCAGTGCCAAACCCCCACGTTTCTTGAACACCTCCAGTGGTAGTGACTCCACTACCTTGCTAGGCAGCCTGTTCCAAAGCCTAACTGCTCTTTCTGAGAAGAAATTTTTCCTAATATACAACCTAAACCTCCCCTGGTGCACCTTAAGGCCATTCCCTCTCATCCTATCGCTGATACCTGGAAGAGGAAGCCAACCCACACTTGCCACAGCCTCTTTCCACGGAGCTGTAGAGGGCTAAAGATCTCTCAGGGGAGACATTGTACTCCCCCAAGCCTCCTCTTTTCTAGACTGAACAACCTCAGTTCTCTCAGTTGCTCCCCATAACACTTGTGCTCCAGACCCTTTGTAGCTTCACTGCCCTCCTCTGGACACACTTCAGGGCCTCGAATTTTTTTCCTGCAGTGATGACAACTGAACATAGTACTTGAGGTTTTGCCTCACCAGCGTCAAATGTTTTGCTGTATTATGTTGTGATTTTATGTATTTAATTTTTCTTGAAGGCGAGAACCAAACTAAGCGATTCAGACCCTCAATCTAAGAAAGGCATTTAACAGGTGAAAGGCACAAGAATGTGGTACGATGGAAGGGAAATGAGAAGAATGTCATATAGGAAGAAAGAGAAAAACTTTTGGAAAAACTCTTTATAGTGGTAATTGATGAACTGGTGCCTGAGTTCTAGGTGGAAAAAATACATTTTATTTGAAATAGTGTTTTCTGATCATATCTAGTGATTTTTCCCTTAAGACCTCTTCCAAGACCTACTAGAAATATCTCTTCATTTTTTTTTCATTTTTATTTGAAGTTTTAGTGCTCTGAAGGATAAAATGCTACTGATCTCCTTTGCTTATGTCAGTTGGACAGACTTACAACAGAGGAATTTACAGTTCAGTGGAGACAGAAGGAGGCACTGTCTTGTAGAGATGAGAACCCCCTATGGGTCTGTTTCTGCCCTTTAGGAGTGCCACAGTCCTTTGCAAGTCTTACAGGTTGTTTATCAAGTGCTATTCGAACACTGAAGCAGTAATTGGATGCTGACTTTTGAAAATTTATTTTTCGTTTGCTTAAAAGACACGTAGTAACAAGCTGGTACCACCGAGTGTTTGTCAATTGCACTCCAGAGGCATTTGTGCTCCAAAGCTTGACGAGTAATTTTTACGGATTTCATGTTATTTCTTAAGCTCTTTGGGAAACTTTAGCATGAGAAGCATTATGTAAACAGTTTACTTATTTTTTGACAAAATAAAAATGCAAACACTGGAATGAACTAGCCTTCAGAGGTGCAGGAAAGCACAGAGAATTTCTTTATAAATACAGTATTTCCTTGCATTTGTTTAATGCTTTTCTAAATTTTCTTGAAGACACATAAGAGTGCTGAGTGTTCAAAGGTTTTCAACACTTTTGAGTCAATGCAGACACAAAGGGGGAAGATTTCCATAGCAACAAAATTATAGAAAGGAAAATATGAAAAATTGTTGTTGGATAAGGATATGAAGATATACATACACAGGGGGTGGGAATGTTGTAGAATCTGAGGTGTTATAAGGCAAGCAACCGAGACCCGAATGCTCATTTCTTCAAAGAGAACAAAATTACCAGCAACCCCCAACTCTGCATTTAATCAGATCTGCATAACTTATCTAGGTGATCATACAGTTCTGACTGAGATTCTTAGTTCTCTGAAAATGAAGATACTAGTTACTTCTTCGTTTTTTAGAGGATGAGTACTGTAGTACAGTCATTTCACATGACTGACCAATGGCATACAGAGATCTAAGTTGTTTAAATGTCACAGATGTCAGAGAAGCCATATATTTGTTTGCACCACCCAATTATCAGAATTTCATTCAAGTATTCTATTGAGTGATGCATTCATTATTTATAAATCTTCACAATGTTATAAATCAACAAATAATATAAAATGCAACATAATTTGTATGTATATTTTTTGTCTTGCCTATATGATTACAGATCATTATAATAATGGCTGTAGAAATTATGATTGGGTAAAATCCACAGTTAAGGCAGAATGAGGATAGGTCTCTTGATAGAAAGAAGTGGGAAAGCCAAGGCAGGTGTGGCAGCACTTCCACTTTATAGTGTTTGTTGCTTTCAATCATGTTTAAGTTTTAATGTGCAGAACTGATGACTATAGTTATTTTTAATGAAATGATGTCACAGATATTAGGACTATGCTCTTATTGTAATGTTGTTTTAAGGCCATCACGGGATGGTCATAAGCAATTTTAGTTTTGCATGACAGGAGTCCTACTCAGATTTCCTATTTTGCACTGTGTTTTTAGTATGCTTTTGCTAAGGAAATGTTTTTTCAAATTTAGATACAGATTGTGTATCTAAATTGTGTGGCTTCTAACAGCTACAGTCAACAACAGAGGAATTTCTCTGGTTTGGGGAATAAGTACATAATCCTGTAAACACAGTGCCACTAATTACAGCCAAATCTTACACTCCCACCTTAAGGAAAATAGTGGTTGCTAACTCACGAAGAAAAGTGAGATGTAAGCACCATAAATTATTTGTTTTTTGGGTGGAAAGAGGAAATGAAAATTGTGGGAGGAAGAACAAATACATGGCCACGGGGAAAGAGGGCCTGGAAGTAAAAGTGTGCAGTGATCTGTGGGTGTAAGAGCAAGAAAGATCCTCCCTGTGAGGGAAGAGAACAGGTAAACAAACAAACAACAAAACAGTGCTGCTGTGAACCAGAGTTGTTTATATGTAAGCATCTCACTTGCTATGGAGACGTTACTTGAAATAAATCAATTGTAATTCACTTAACAGAGCAATACTGATTTACTGCTTCTCCAGTAGTAAATTGTGACTGACTTTTCACCACCTTGAAAACAAAATGGCTATGGCTTCCTCCACGTGCAGTGTGAATTCTAAAGAACTGTGTTGGCTATGCAAAACCTGTATATGTATTTCTATGTCTCTCACATGTAAATGTGCACTCAGATGCACACATGCATACTTTAAGCAGTGTATGTAGTACATTTGGTATGCCTGGACATGTCTAATCTCACTAGTGACTTTTCTGAACTATTTCCTGCTGTGCATGGCACACACCTTGTTAGCTGTGTTGTGTCTGTTTAAACCAGCTGGTCTTACCACGCATTTTTCATTTTCTGCAAGCTTGCTCACTGTCTCTCATGCTTATGGATCCAGATGTTCAATTTCTGTCTTTAAAAGTATGCTTCAATATCCATGACTTCTTCAACTATTTCAGCCCACTCCCATTTACTTGAATGGTTTACATCTGAAGAATAGTTTACATCTGAAGAACCAGCAAAGTTTTCATCTTTCTGTTGTCTTTATATCCTTTCTCACTTCCTCCCTGGTGTCTGACCGTACTCATGCTCTTTCTTCAGCCAACCACATTAATTTGCAATAAATTTTCATACTGGACTCCATGTAAACAGTTTAAACAGCCCATCATATATCTCCTTGTATACCTGAGACTGATTTTTACTAATGATAATACAGAAGATTTTATTTTGCTACATCTACCTAAAATCTTGTAAGTTTTGGATAAGAATTCAGTGAGGTTCTTATCTTATCTGAGCTGATGTAACTTCGTTTTACCTTTAGAAATCTATTTCATTTTCCTACCATTTCCCAAAAAATTCTATCAATACAATAAAAAAAATTTAAGGAAATGTTGGATGACAAGGGCCAGTATCGATGTATTTGTACAGTTAATTGACTGATTGTAGTAAATACTAAGTCCATGGAAAATTATATATTCTAATATATTTCTTCCCTTTTAAAAATCTTGCTAAAGTACCACATATTCTAGTAAAATTAAGATCATCTTACCTGGCAACAGAAAATAATATGCTGAATGAACTTGCAAACTTCAGAGATAAGGAAAAAGCAGCTAGCAAGACCATATTTCAGCAAAGTTGCAAGCATCAATCAGTAAAAACTGTTCTAAGAAATCATTCTAAGGAACAGTGAAAGTGAATTGTGTGATGAGAAATGCTTTTTAACAGTTTAAACAAAATGACATTGGCTTACTCAGAATAATCTCCTTAGTGTGATACTGTGGTTAAAAACAAGAGCAGCTTATTTTAACTTCCACTTTCCTCTGGGGAGAATCTGTTTTTGTGTTGAAGTTGATTTGTCATGAATGCTAATACTGCATTTAAGAAAAACTCAAGGCACAGTGTTGATAAACAGATTTCAAAGCTGATGGCACAATGGGATTACTTAGATGCCCTACGACATCCTATTTGCAATGAGAATTGTGGACTAGTCCTATTTACTTGTTTCCAGGGTTAAAGATACAGAAGCTGAGAAAGCCTATGTTTTGTTTTTAGAATTATTATTATTATTATTTTCATGAAAGCACATGAAATATACAACTATTCCACCTTGCAAAGCAATAATCTAAATAGTTCTTCCTATTCAACCTCTTGGAAATGTTAGTGTCTGGGAAGAATGCTCTGTGATCACTGAAGATGCCTGAACAAAAACAGAGAAAGACAGACCAAGAACTGTCACTTTTCTCCCCATTTTTACATTGTAGTGCTACGTCTAGATGAGGGGCATCACATTACAACTTCCTGAAAAGAGAATGTAGAGAGATGACAGCCTCTTCTCCCAGGTATCAGGGAGGATGAGAGAGAATGGCCTTATGCTCCTCCAGGGGAGGTTCAGGTTGGATATTAGAGAAAAGTTCTTCTCAGAAAGAGTGGTCAAGTATAGGAACAGAGTGCCCAGGGAGATGGTGGTACCTGAAGGTTTTCAAGAAACATGTGGATGAGAAACTGAGAGGCATGGTTAATAGGTATGGTGGGGCTGAGCTGACAGTTTGACTAGGTGATCGTTGGCATCTTTTCCAACCTCAGTGATTCTGTGATTCTATGATTCTAAATGCAATCTGAGGCATACTTGCTTAGAACTGGAGGAGAATTAAATCTAATCACAGAGGTGATTCGATAAGTCACGTTAGTGACAGCTAACAAGGCTGTCATACTTACCTTAAACTTAATGTGGGTTAACATAGTTTTCTCGACTGTAGTAAATAAAAGTCTTCAGAATTGATTGTTTCACAAAAAGACTGAACAGGTATTTCCATTCAGGAACTACAGCAACAAAAAAATCAAGAGAGAGAAGCAAGAAGAGATCCTCTGAAGTTCTACAGTTATAATCCATGATGTAGGATTCATAATGGATAAGACTTAAAAGAATCTAATCTTCTCTTATATTTCCAGTACCTGAATTGTCATTTGATACTTCTCTTAAATGCACCATGATTTTCATCCAGATTCTTTCCAGTGCTATGATAAACTCTGTGTCTGAATACCACCCAACAGTTTATAAGAAATACTACATTGCCTGAAAGTTAGTAGATTTAAAGATAAACAATTTAATGCTCAAAAATTGCTTGTGTGATTCTCAGAGCTAACGCAGCCATGGAAAGACCGACTTAGCAAAATCAGTATTGTCTAATCAACAATTTTACTGTGACCATTTTTTATTCTTATTTCTTGAAAATTTTGATATTTTGTTTTTGTTAGGTTTTTCTTTTTTTTACAAATCACATAGTAGCATTGAGGTGGGAAGGCACGTCTTAGGATCTTCTTAACTGCTGTGTTTTTTTAAACAGAATTTCCTGTATTTCAGTTTGTGCTCATTGCTTCTTGTCCAGAGCACTACTGAGAAGAGTTTAGCTTCACCTTCTTTATTTCTCTCATCATGTATTCCTACCCATTGATGAGATCCCCCAGAGATTTCTGAAAAGCCCCAATTTTCTCAACTTCCCTCTTATGGCAGATGGCCCAAACCCTGAAGTGCATTTGTAGCCTTTTACTGGACTCATTCCAGTTTGTCCACACTGCCCTACTGGGAACCTTGTACTGCACAGTATATCCAGATATGTCTCATAAATGCCCAGCAGAAAAAAAGGATCATTTCCCCCATGCAAGAATACAAGCTTAATCATTTTGACTCCACAGGAAAATTACAAAATTTCTCAGGTCCGTATATGATCTCTCAGCTGATCTCGCAGTTTGGCCATTTGGCTTTAGCAATTCCTAAAGGAAAGATATAAGTCTTTCTGCAATCTCATTGAATACTTTCTGATTAGTGTTCGCCTTTCATTTTTATGAAAAAAAATTGCCAATATAACTAAAAGAAAGGGAACTTCTCAGTAGTAAGGTCTCATTTCACGTGAAAAGTAGACCATGTAGACTATCTCCGTATTCTGCCACTTTGCATTAGAATTCAGACCATTTTATATAGGGTTTAGAAGAGGGCCTGAACAAATGATTTGGAATGAGAAGACAATAGACTGGGTCTGTTGATTATCCTCCATTTTAACACTCTGCATGTTTACCTTCATTATAAAAATGTTAACATAAAGAAGCTTGTCTGCATATGTCATGGGCCATCTATCCAACAGTAGATGACCCTCCAGAGGATGGATGCAAGTATCTCTGTCCCCATGCTGGTATACAAGAGAAAGGAGTGCAGCAACTCTATCAGGCACCTACCCAGGGAGTGTGGTAGTCAAAGCCTCACGCCTGGCTCAGTGGTGTTGGTTAATATTAAATGCTGGCAATCCAGGCTCCATGCAAGCTAGTTTAACACTACTATTTACATGCAAAGCCAAACGCCCAGCACTGCACATTACCTCTAATGATTTTCCTTTTACTTGTCTTAAACGTTCAACAAATTAACCTGCAAGGTTATACATTATCAGGTATTAATAGTCCATAAATCTGAAATAATGGCTTTTACACACATATGTCTGCCGTAATGCTTTTACATTCAGCACATAAAGAACATTTACACTAAAAATCAACTTTTTATAGAGCAAGTAGTCCAAGTACCACTTACAAAAAGTCACAGGACAGAATCACTTAACTTTTATTCTTAGATCCTATCACAAAATATTGTATTTTATAGGAGATCTCAAGTATTTTCAGTGTTTTAGCATAATGTGTGTCCAGTAATGTGAGTTTGGGTTTTTTTTAGTACTTTATTAACTTACTTTGTTGCTGTTATCTTTAAGTAAGTAAGTAAGTGAATATATAAATAAATAAATAAATAAATAAATAAGATGTAATTGGACATCCAGCCAAAATAAAATAATATTTTTATATTGCCATACCTTCTCTAGTGCTGATTAATTAGAGAATAAATTACATTAAATTACTGCATGATTTTAGGAGAAGAAGCTGCTATGGATTTAATAAAATTCTCCCCTTTGCTTTTGTAGAAGTTATGCAAGTAAGACGAAGGAAAAATATTCGACAGAATTAGCAATATTAAAAAGTAAATAGACTTATTTTGTTGTTTCTGCATGGTAGAGGGGTAAAACATGCTTGTCTGTCTATGGTGATTTGTCTCAAATGTTATGTCACCTGTTATTTGACATCTTCACTGCAAACCTCCCAGCATTTGAATAAAACAAAAAACTGTGGTTGCCAGGAGATTTGATAGTAAATTATCAGGTATAATAGAGGCAATAATTGTTCCTGGTAGTTGAATGTACTGATAAAGAATAATTAATATTATTATTTATTTTGCCTTTGGTAATGGCTTGAAAGTAGATAAAGAAGAAAATAAGATAAAATGCTTGTTAATTATCTCAATCAGGCAAAGTTCATGATATAAGCAGACACTTCCAAACACTTTTGCCAGAATACTTAGCTCATCTACAGCGCTTAATTTGCCTTTTGGGCTTTACTGTTGTTGTCAGAACCCTTAGGACATCCTCCCTCCTTTGGGTTTGGCTTCAGGGAGTTAGGGACTGCCTTGGTAGAGGACTGTCATTGGTGACCAGTGAAAAATATCTGGTGGGACTTGCTCCACTTCTCTAGTGAGAGCTTTTAAAAGCAGGCTTTCACTGTTGGTGTCACTTTTTTTTTGCAAGTAGGTGTTTGATTCTGTCTCTACCAGGAACTATTGAGCTGTCATCCTGGCTTGATCACAGATCTCTCTTGCCATTGTTGCTTTCTTCCCAACTTACATATTTATTTTGTCTCTGGAGTGAGTGGATTATTCCAGTTCCATATTTTGAAACTCCTCTTATAATTGAGAGATCTAGCTAGTTTGGCTTCAATCTCTGCAGAAGCAGACACAACATTTGTTATAGTCTTAAAAAAGCATGGCTGTGAGACAGCATAAAACACAGAAGGATGGTTCTGCCAGAGGTGATAGGAGCTCTAATGCAAATTGCCTTTTGTTTCAAAGAAAATCATGACATACTGTTAGAGAGAAAAACTGATTTATTCAGATTTTTGTATAGGTTAATATGCTCATGGGCAATCAAATCTCTTGAAAAGAAGTTAGTAGGTGACCAGATGGCAAAGGGAGTCTCTGTTGCACTGGATCTCACAGTGGCATATTCAGTTGGATTGATATAGCACCAAAACATGGTTCTGGCCAGTTCTCATGACCCAGCTGGCTACTTGGCCACCCCACCAAATACACTGTTCATAGATTTTGACATAGCTTAATTAAATAAATATATCTCCTAAATATCATTACTACATAGAAAAGACTGCCTTGCATGGAAGTTAACTGCATCCCAGCCAGATCCAGTATACACTTTCTATAGGAATGATTTCTACTGAATATTTACAAATGGCTTATCATCTGTGCCCAACTTGACCCCTTCTGAAGCAGGACCCACACAGGGATGCCTCTGGAAGGAAGATTCAGCCTCTCCACCCATGAGAACAGCACCTTTGAGGATCTAGATTAGGTTGGGCACATCAGGAGATGTCTATGGGCATCTCTAGGTCTGTCTGATGTTCCCACCTGTAACAGTATGTCAAGAACTTAATTCTGACAGTTCAGTTAAGCACCAAACTTCAAGCAGATCCATTGACTCAAATTGGGCTCACTGGCTCATTCCTGCAAATGGCAGGTTCCTGGAGCATGCGGGGAATTTATGATTTGAAGGCATGGATATATACACTTGCACAGCCCTTATAAACCAATTACATCTCAATTATAACTAAAGCACTTTTTTTTTGCCTACTTATGACTCATACATAAATCGTGCTATCTAAGCCTTGCCAGACTTTGACCTTAAGATGCATTACTGTTAGAGAGACAGAGGAGTACTACAGTGGGAGTAGAAGCTGATTCCTGAAAACTGATACCAGACAAGAAATTGAAATCTTGGAAAGAGTTTATAGATATTTTTTTATACATATATACTATGCATTACTCCTGATAACTGGAATAATATTCTACAAATCCTAGATTCTTCCTATCTTGCAGTTCTTTGTATCTATACACATGACATCCTCAGCTTGGGGTAGCAATACAACACCCTGAAGTTCACGTTTGGTAGTTAATATGTGGCATTTCTTCCTTGTTCTGTTGTGCTCGCAGCATAAGAAAAAAGAAAATGACAGCAACTGAGAGATGCTTTTTTTTCTCTTTTTCTATTTCATTTCTTTCATTTTAATCCCATTGAAGGGCAGAAGTCCAATCCAGCAAGTGACAATTATTTATTTGGCTGTCAGGAACAGTGGTTGATTAGGAGACCAAGCACGGTATTAGTAGACCACTGCAGTATATGCCTGTGTCTGAATAAGACAAAAGGACTTGCAGCTCACATCAAGAGAAAGTCATTTCTTATATCAGGTTTAACACCATGTAAGCATGATTGAATTGGATTGGCTTCTCAGCATATGTCTGAAAATAAGTGTGTATGGATATATCTCCAAGTATCCAGAGGATGCCGTCATGGTCTACAGAGCTGGAAAGAGACATACAATTACAATTAAGTGAATGAGATTTGGGAAAGACTTCGACTTAGTGTGCCAAAAAATATTTCCGTACCACTAAGAGGCATGTAAACAAATTCATGTTTCTCCTGCGAAACATATTGAGCACTGTAAAGCAAAGGAAAATTTCCTGTTCTGGAGTTGCAGGTGAGTGGTTTCTTTTCCAGTGGTTGTTTTTACAGAATATAGAAAATACTTAATGATGTGTCTAGCTACAGTAAAATTAGGCCAGAGTTATTTACATAAAATCAATGAACCACAACTGGTTGTTCCCTGCATGGAGGGAGACAAGATGGTTTTTAATAGTACTTTCGAGTCTAATGCTTTGATTTACTAGTCTTATAGTTCTTTACACAGGAAACTCTCCAGTTGTATTTAGGCTAGTAAAGATTGTTTTCCTCTTAAAAACAAACATTTTCTTCCATGAGAAGGGTCTTAGGAATTTCCTTTTTTGTGAACTTATGAAGAATTTTCTGAAACCTAGAATGCTCATTTTCCATAAAACCTCTGAGAAATATGTGAAATTAAATGGTTACTGAAAATTAGACACCAGCAACATTTAGTACAAATGGAAATTGGGAAACAGAATGCTGAAGACAATTTCCAAAACATTTTGAGCTGTATTTGTCAGTTCATATTTCAAAAAATAAAGAAGAAAGCTAAGAATAACATGCCTTTTAAGCCTTTGAATTCTTAATAAAGATGATATTTTACATTTTGGCTGGATCTACGTGTTATGGTCTAGATGATGTATAGGTTTATTTATGTGGCTCTTTTGTAAGCTGCTTTATATGGAAAATAGCCATACAGATTCTTGACCTCTCTCTTCTGCATCTGTGTAAATGTTTGGCCAACAGTTTTCAAGAACAAAACCAAATATTCAACTTATGGATATCCTCTCTGTTTCCTTAATCTGCCACCTTCCCATCAAACTCACACTAACGATGAAAATATAGTTAAAATTTATTTTGTGCTGTATTTTTAATTCCAAACCTGTTTATTTTCAATAAATTAAAGCTTATTTGGACAAGTGTAGTTAAGTTTACAGTCATTAAGAAATGGCTTAGAGAAATAGTAAATGAACATTTAATTGTTGTTGTGCTTTTTCTAAAGTACGTACCAAATTTATCCAAATCAATCTTTATCAAATTTTCTTGTTATTTGCTGGAAGATTTACAATGTCCATTGATCATGTCTTGTAATTGAGTATTTTTTAGGCTTTAGATTTTTATAATCTATGGTGAAAAAAATTTATTGCATAAGAAGCATTTTCCATATAATACAAACATTTTACATATGGGAGAGAAGGAACAGTGTTCTTTATTTAACACTGTTGGGCATCTTTGAAAAATAAATGGAAAAAGCTGGTCATGAGTCAGTGTGTAGGCTGCTTAATTTCTTTAAAAGGATTTAGCAAAACCAGAAGGCAAATAAAGAACAATCTGAAACGACATTTTAGCATCTTCATACTGTGAAAGGAAAAAAGGCAAAGGTCATATTTTGCGATAATACGGCTCTAATTTACATAGTAATTTACATGCATCAATTCGCTGTTGTCAAAAATATGCTGCACCTCACTGATGATGTGCATTTCAATAGATGCTAAAATACCACTTGTGGACGAGACAGCACCACCGTCTATGTACTGGTTTACCAGATAAATTTTTTATAACTTGGCTGTATTGAGAAAATATTTAGTTTAAATATTCTTTGTCTGGAACATGCAAACAAGATGCTAGGATGAAATGCAACTCTTAAGAGTTCATTTTGAAGAATGAGAGCTTCATCTGCATTATCTTACACTGATAGATAATAGATAACAAAGTATTACTCCAAACAGAACAGAGTTTCCAATCCATATTACATCTATAAACATCTAAGGAGCAGGAGGCCAAAGGAAGAGGCTGGAATCTTCTCGGCAGTGTATGGCAACAGGACAAGGGGAAATGGCCACAAACTGATGCATTGGAAGTTCTGCACAAATATGCATGGGAACTTCACAGTAAGTGTGACAGAGCACTGGCACAGGCTGCCAAGAGAGGTTGTGGAGTCTCCTTCTCTGGAGGTGCTCAAGACCTGCCTGGACACCTACCTGTGCAACCTGGTCTAGGGAGCTGCTTTGTCAGGGGGTTGGACTCAATGATTTCTTGAGGTCCCTTTCAACCCCTATAATTCTGTGATTCTGTGATATTTTGTGCAAAATATATCTTTGCCTGAAGCTGGCTATAAAACTGAAAGATTTTTTGGTGACCTTGGAATTCTGTCCTGAACTTTTCTGAGTGTCACAAGTTGAAATGTCTTATTGCTTGTTCCAAGAAATCTTGGGAGGGAGAAGAATACATTTTAATGTCCATCTGGTTGTACATGAGTAACACAAAGAATTTGCAGAATAGTCAAGTAGCCATAAAATGTGAGACATCAAAGAGATGTAGATGGTTTTGAAACAAAAGTATCTTTGTTTTACTTGCTATGAGTAGTTAGTCAAAATAGCAGCTCAGATTGGGAGTAATCTCATCTAACTTTGAGTATTAGTCTTGTGGAAGTCTATATATGACTTAGCTAGCTCTTTTAGGGAAAATGGAAGAGATATCTCTTGACAGGCAACAGTTTTGACCGTTTTTAAAAGTTGGTTTCAAATCAAAATATATCATATAGAGAACTGCTTTTCTCCAAAGGGAACCTGGCTCAGTCACTGTCCAAACAACTTGTAAGATTCTGGCTACAGAACAGCTTGGAGGATGTATAATGCAGTCATCATGAGGGTGCTTAGACACTCTGAAATGATTCTTGGTTAGCACTACTGTAAACTGATTCAAATTGAAGCTGTTTATAAAAACAAATGGAATGGTGGCTACTTAGATTAGATTAGATTTAAGGCACTAACCTGTGTGACATTTATTGTGTTTGTACTAACTACTGGAAATTGTAAAGTCTTAGTTCGTATTTTTTATGGAATGATTTGTTTTCTTGTTTGTTTTAATGATTAATCAGGAAAGAAGAACTATCCTAAACTGTGACTAAGACATTGGCAGTTATATTTCTTAATAAGATGGATATCTTCCCAGAAAATGTTTCCTCATTCCTTCCTACTTTCAGGGCATCTCAGTTCTAACTTCAGATTGTACTGGCATTGCCACAATGGGTACAGAGAGCAATTTTCTTCCAAAGCAAATCCATCAGCTTTGATCAACATCACAGTCATTACCTTGCCTTTCTGAATATCAAGTTCTCCTGTTTCTCTGGTCCCACCTGAACTAAAATTGTCATTGATTCATGACAGATCAGTGACTCTACCAGTGATCAGAAATCTGAGAAACAGAATGCTGGCAGACTTTTGATATTTTCTTGTTTACCAGAGATGCTCTTGCAAGTTCTCTTGGTTTCCCAATACAAATATTAAGAGTTTTCAAAAATAGTTTCATTGGAATTAAATATCTTTTGTTCTTTTTCATATGTCACTCATTTATCATAGGAGATTTAAACAACAGCATGGGCTGAGAGCACTGTTTTTTAAGCAGTCACTCTGGTACTTACCATGATTGAAGGCAGTAATCTACAGAATGAAATGCCTGGAGGAAAAAAGGTGTTCTATTAGATTTTGATCACAGGTGAAGTTAAAGCCTTTAAGTGGTATTCAATGGTACAGTATTTTCAGTGTTAACGATTTGAAAGAGGTTGCATTCATTATCTACTCTCCTGAATCAGAAGGACTTTTCTTACAGTTTGGTTGCAAATTGTTAGTGCACTTTGACTCCCATTTTGTTGGTTTGTTTCTGTCTCTTCATGTCTTTTCTAGATTGTTTACATCACTTGTAGAATATGTAGAAGATGGGAAACACTCAACAGGAGATCATCATTTACAATATCTTTGCCTTTTGTACCTACACACAAATCAGTCTTCCATGTTTCAGAGGACAGTACATTTATTCTGAGCATGTAAAGCCAGGTATTCTTTTTCCAACTTATTTCAGAGCATTCCTGTCATCCAGGAGAGGAAGTCCAAAGATCTATTTTAGAACATTTAACATTAAGGTCTCCAGAAGGCAAATTTATCATGTCACTGTTTGACTTTCTGCTCAAGATCTACAGTCCTGAGAGACTTAAGCATCTTCAGCAGAACTATTCGGAGTTGCTTCTTGGAACACCTTTTCAATTGTCCACAGTATGATGTGGTCTTCATCCCAAGTGTAATTTTCCTCTGAGAGTTCACTTACTATAAAAGAGAAAGAGTCAGTTGTGAAACTAAGATTCTAAAGAATGAACACTGAACAAAAGAGTTGAGCTGTTTCATTAGCATTCCTCCAAAGAAATATATTCAGGCTGGCATGGGTGTTATACTACTGAGTAAGATAACAAAAAAAATCCTAACTCATGGTAATTTCTGTTGCTGGTCAAGACAAGATTTCTGCTGAAAGCTCAGAAAGAAATGTGTCTCACTGCGTGTATATTCTAAGCCAAGCCAATTCCATGCTCTCGGGAAAAGCAGGACACACAGAGTGTGTAATTGATGTTGTTGTACTTACATGGATCTTTTTTTGTTGTTGTTTTTAATATGTTCATAAAATCACATTCATCTAGTAGTTTCTAACCTAATCCTTGTTTTCTGTACACTATAGGTTTCTTTGGATAAAGTGAAACTCTTAACATGAAAAGAATCGCTTGTGACAAGTGGATTTTCACCTGACTGGACACGGTTTGAAGTCTTTGCTATGTCCTTTGTATGTACCTTACTCAAATCAACAGGCCCAAAATGCTACTTCAACAGGTGGTGCTAACAGACATAAATGAGTACACAGATTTTTCAATCCTCATCTAAGAGTCTGGGGCTCTATATGGAATGCAGAAGTCTCTCTTCCTGCTGGCTATCACATTTGAAATGAATGCACACACTTTGAGATCAAGAGTTTCACAGAATCACATAGTCACAGAACTGTAGGCATAAGAAGGGACCTCTACAGATCATCTCCTCCAACCCCCATGCTAAAGCAGCTCCCTAGCCCAGGTTGCACAGGTAGGCATTCAGGTGGGTTTTGAATGTCTCCGGAGAAAGAGACTCCACCACCTCTCTGTGCAGCCTGTGCCAGTGCTCCATCACTGCACTGTGAAGAAGTTCCCACGCACATTTCACAGAAGAATCAGAATTCCTCGTTGATTCTAGTCTCTTTCTAAGCATCCTCCTGGGGGTGTTCACCTGTTCTCAATGTCATGAAGTTACATGGAGAACTCTATACCTGAGGAACCATTGTTTCTGCATATGATGCATGTCCTAGAGGGTCCCTTCCACATCCAGAATGTTCAGTGAAGGGGAAACTCTGTGGTTACAGACTTAAGCTTTCTTCTCCATCTTCCTCCCATTTGTGTGGCCTGATGAAGATTATGATGAACTGCACAACGTTCTTGAGAAACCAGCTTTGCTCCTAATCTCTGGTGTGGAAATAGTGCCAGGGGGCGTTGGGAAGGCAGGGGATTGGCAGGTGGAGAGGGGAAGGGGCAGAGATCTTTTATCTCCATCCTCGCCAGTCTTCAAGGAGGGAGGATCATCCCCCCAGGGAGGAGCAGCTGTAGTGGCTAATGGTGGCTAACACAAGCAGTCCTGTTCCTTTGTTTCCCTTTGAAGATTTACTGCTGAGACTTTGGTACTTTACTGCAATGACTAATGCACACATAGAGCAACAGTGGAAATATTGTCCCAGTGTAACAGAGGTAACACCAGAGGGCACTCACTGATTCTTAATCTTTCACCTTTCAGCATACACCACTCACCCAGACTGCTGTGCTACTGGAGAACAGTCTCTCCTGAGGTAGAGGATTTAGAAAAGTACATAATCCCTAATTTGTTACTGCACACTCTGAGCTACAGTTTTTCAGTGGGGGACTCAGATCCTATCATGCAATTTCTATCATTAGAAGTGGGGAAGCTTCATGAATGAATCCCACAGTGTGCTGCAAATGCTGTGGTTTCAGGTTCTAATCACTGCACACTTTCCTGTTTGTTTTTCCTGAATTGTATCAAAGTCTGCTGTAATGCAAATCCAGCCGTTCTGTTATTTGTGTTTAGCAGCAGGATCTCCAGGTTAGTTCCCTGCTTGATGCTTTACGTTAATCCATTTTCTGATTGGAAAAGATGTGAAATTTACTCAAGAATGAAATTGTATTCCACATCATTACACTGTTCTCATTAAATCTATTATTTCCACATCATTGCCCAAGAAAATACCCGATGCGAGAATCCTCTGAGGGTTCACTTCTCTAATTCACAGGACAATTACAAAATTGTTTTTGCCACACTGGGAAATGTTGACTGCTGGGTCACTTAAATTCTTGCAGTGCCAGCTAATAAAAAAAAGCAACTACTTCTGCTTGCTGAACTAGAATGCAGCAACAGAGCCAGAGGATATGAAAGGCTCTAATTTATTTTTTTTTTCCACATTGGCTTTGTTGTTTTATTTTCTTTTGTTCTGAAAGAAAATACTTTTCTGGGACAAATAAATAAGATTTATTTTATTTTATTTTCAAGGTTGCTATCTTTCTATTAGCAAATGAAATGCAATTACTTTTAAATCAAGCAACCCATTTGTGTAAGTAGATTGCAGTATAATATAGATAGAGTATAATCTGCCCAAACTATTTCATTTTGGCATCTTCATGATGGTAAAGCAAATCTTCTCGTATAAGCCTTTCTAAGAGCTTTAAAAGCAAATTTCTTCAAATTCTTACTTTCTGTGCTAGTCATGAAAACATTCACAGAAATGTTTTCATAGAATCAGTAAGATTGGAAAAGACCACTAAAATCTTCTAGTCCAATTGTGAGCCCATCCCCACAATGCCCACTGACCATGCCCCCCAGTGCTACTTCTCTACATCCTTTGAACACCTCCACGAACAGTAATTCCACCACTTCCCTGGGCAGCCTGTGCCAATGCCTCATCACTCTTTCTGAGAAGAAATTCATCCTAATACCCAACTTGAACCTTCCCTAGCACAAGGCCATTAAGGACATTCCCTCTCATTCTATGGCTGTTACCTGGGAGAAGAGGCTAATCCCCACCTCACCACAACCTCCTTTCACGGAGCTGTAAAGAGCAATAAGGTCTCCCCTGAGGTTGAGCTCTTCTCCAAACTGAATAATCTCAGTTTTCTCTGCTGCTCCAAAACCTTCAAAGTTTCATAATCCCTTCCTCATATAGATGTGTGGATTTTTGTTGGTGTTAAAAATGAATGGGTACTTCCTCCACAGAGTGCTGAAGAAAGCACTCTCCAAGCAGCTGTGTGGCCTACAGACTGATCCTTATTATTCTGAACAGGGTCATAATCAGCAAAACCACTTATACATCCAGCTGAAGTAAATGACAAAATCTAGTTTATCATTTTTCGTTGGAGGATCAGGGTAGCTTTGAGGAATTTGGGTATCTCACCTTACATTCCAAATGTCCAAGCCTGGATTTGTACATGTGATATAATTGTACAATCTACCCCACAGGTGTAAAAGTTCGAACACTTAATTACCATGGCACGCTTACTCGATTTCCCACTCAAACTGATTTTAATGATGGCATGGTAGACTTCTCTTCAGTTTCTGTAAAAAGACCAAAACAATTTTGGTGTTTCCAAATATTCTCACAGAATAAGTGTGTAAACTAGATGGACAGACAGATATTTTGCCTTAACAGATGATTAATGTTCCTCATTCGGATTTCTTTTAAACACTGACTGTACTTCCTGAGGAAGCCTAAAGAGTAGTTGATCATAAACATGAAGAAGGTCAATATGGCAGTCTGCAATCCTTGTATTAGACAGCCACATGAAAGCTACATTTCTGACTGTCCCTTGTAGACTACAGAGAGACAAACATAGTGTTAAATCAAATTTCACCTCAGCTTAAATTAGATCCTTAGCTGAACCCTGGTCTGATCTCCATGGTCTGTAATAGGAGCCTTCACTGTCGATTCAGTTGGAGGTTATGTATGTCTAGCATTAAGAATCAGAGATCACAAAGTTATCTAGCATTTCTTTATCAGGAAATATATACATAGCAGGAGATAAAATGCATATATTTCATTTGTTTCAGAGTGAATGTAAAAACAGTGATTCTTCTGAAACATAGTTATTAGCAAGACAGACATGCTCTAGCCTTGCTTCATATATGTATATATATCCATATGTATACTCACTTTCACTTGTACCAGATGGCAATTTTTTTTTTGTATGAAATTAAATATTCCTATAATTACATTACAAAGTTGAAAAAAAACCAGATTATTTCCAAAGCATTTCTAACCACTACAGTGTTGGAGACCTAGTAAAGAAAAAATAATATTTAAAATTATACAGGCAGCTCATGCTCACTTAGTGATTTTCAAGACAACTGAGATAGAAAATTGGTACAATACATACTACCCTATCCCTTAAACTAATTTATTCCTTATGAATTCAAGTTTAACAGTAAATATACACCCTGCAGAGCAAAGCACTTTCATGTACATAAATGTATAGAAAACAGCAGGAGAGCTATTATCAACACTGTTTTGTGAAAGAGTATTTTCTTTATCCACCGTGAATTTATCTGTACTGTTATTCATCTACATCATATTTCTTTTGATGGTACAGATGTCATAGTCAGTATTTGTATTTAGCATTAGGAATGCCTGCAGTCATGATTCTTTCAGGATTTTTAGAGTATTTCTGTAAAAAAATGTGGTTTCAACCCTTATCTACAATTTTTGCTATTTACAGAATAGTTGCTTTAGGCCAAAAAAGAAATTCAGACTATTTTCATCAATAATGATATGTAGTCACTGTGTTGGAAAGATAGAATATTTTGCATGTGCAGTTAGCTGCCTGTGGACAGTAGCCGGATTTTCTTGCTCAAATTCTACCCAGTAGGGTGGAGGAGAAGAAAACTGTGAGAATACTCATGAGTTCAGCTAAAAAAAAGAATTGTGCATGTCTTTTTTTTCCTTAAAAAACAAAACAAAACAAAACAAAAAACACATTTGATACAGAGGCCCTCACTCACCACCTCCCAGCAGTGGATTGGTGTCCAGCCAGTCTCTGAGCAACATCTATTTTGTCCTTGGCATTGTGTCCAGCAATAGTTCAAACACTGATGTGTGACCAACACTGTTTTGATGAAAAAATCTAAAACCTGGTGCCATATAGGCTACTATGAGGAAAATTAACTCCGTCCAAATTTACTTAGGCTTGATTCCTATAAATTACTATAGGAACTGTGGGAGCTATGCAAATATCTACA
>VXAB01011172.1:127293-207661 GCA_013399175.1 Odontophorus gujanensis
ATGCTCTAGCCTTGCTTCATATATGTATATATATCCATATGTATACTCACTTTCACTTGTACCAGATGGCAATTTTTTTTTTGTATGAAATTAAATATTCCTATAATTACATTACAAAGTTGAAAAAAAACCAGATTATTTCCAAAGCATTTCTAACCACTACAGTGTTGGAGACCTAGTAAAGAAAAAATAATATTTAAAATTATACAGGCAGCTCATGCTCACTTAGTGATTTTCAAGACAACTGAGATAGAAAATTGGTACAATACATACTACCCTATCCCTTAAACTAATTTATTCCTTATGAATTCAAGTTTAACAGTAAATATACACCCTGCAGAGCAAAGCACTTTCATGTACATAAATGTATAGAAAACAGCAGGAGAGCTATTATCAACACTGTTTTGTGAAAGAGTATTTTCTTTATCCACCATGAATTTATCTGTACTGTTATTCATCTACATCATATTTCTTTTGATGGTACAGATGTCATAGTCAGTATTTGTATTTAGCATTAGGAATGCCTGCAGTCATGATTCTTTCAGGATTTTTAGAGTATTTCTGTAAAAAAATGTGGTTTCAACCCTTATCTACAATTTTTGCTATTTACAGAATAGTTGCTTTAGGCCAAAAAAGAAATTCAGACTATTTTCATCAATAATGATATGTAGTCACTGTGTTGGAAAGATAGAATATTTTGCATGTGCAGTTAGCTGCCTGTGGACAGTAGCCGGATTTTCTTGCTCAAATTCTACCCAGTAGGGTGGAGGAGAAGAAAACTGTGAGAATACTCATGAGTTCAGCTAAAAAAAAAAATTGTGCATGTCTTTTTTTTCCTTAAAAAACAAAACAAAACAAAACAAAAAACACATTTGATACAGAGGCCCTCACTCACCACCTCCCAGCAGTGGATTGGTGTCCAGCCAGTCTCTGAGCAACATCTATTTTGTCCTTGGCATTGTGTCCAGCAATAGTTCAAACACTGATGTGTGACCAACACTGTTTTGATGAAAAAATCTAAAACCTGGTGCCATATAGGCTACTATGAGGAAAATTAATTCCGTCCAAATTTACTTAGGCTTGATTCCTATAAATTACTATAGGAACTGTGGGAGCTATGCAAATATCTACATGAGAAAATACGGATGAGTAGGATATATATTTCACTATCTACACGTGAAAATACGTATGAGTAGGATATATATTTCACTATGGTTATTTTTATAAGAAAATGTTGTCTGCCTTATATGAATGGCAAGTAAGTCTGAAGACTATGACACTATAACTGTAAGAAGTATGGTGAGAAGGGTTCAAAAAACATCTAAAAATGTCTCTTTTGTAAGTGCTGAAGAGAAAAATGTGATATAAATCTTTCTAGATGAACAGTGCATGGCCAGCTTTGAAGATCTCCATTCCAATTAGCTTTCTCTGGATCTCAGAAAACATGGAAGACATTTCTCAAAAAGTCTGTATCACGCCATTCATTTTTTTCCCAGATTTTTAAAACTGAAGAAAACTTTTACTACTTTTTGTTCTTTAGGGAAATAAAAAGTATGATGAGGTCAAACTTTCCTGTTCTTATTTCACTTGGCTTTAATCCTTTCCTTTGAGGTGAGGCTCTGCTACTTCATACTGATCAAATCTCTATCTCTAAACTTTATTAGAAATTCTGTCTTAGGAATGGCTGTGTAATAAAGACACAGTTTGATGAGAAACTTCTATATTGTTTAGAAAGTTATATATGAAACAGTAGTAAACTCCACCATGCTGAAGGAGGAAAAGCTTAGAGTCTTTCCCCCACTGCACAAAAAAAACTTCTGCTTCTGTACAGATACTTACTCACTCATGACTGGTTTGTGGGATGAAACAAATTATTCTTTCTTTTACCAAAATCCTTTATACTTTCTCTATCAGCGTCTACATCAAAGACCTAGGGAAGAATGCTGCTTATATGCAAGTAACACACCAGCCTTCGATGGATAGCTTTCCCACTCAGAATAAACTTAGTGATAGTTTTCAGATCTCTAGGTAAGTTCTTTAAAAATAATTAATAAAAGGTTTCCATACACTCTGTAGAATGAATAATAATTTACAATTCACCTTTATTTTACCTTTTTAATATTTTTTCTTCTCTAAATTTCAGTAACAGTCCTGCATGATATTAAGGAAGTTGCTTGGAAATACTTTGCACATTCTAAATGAGAGAAGCCCATATACATTTTAGCACTGGTAGTTTTTACAAATGCTGCTTTTTAACACTCCTAGTAAATTCCATTTGTTGTATGTTACATCCTCTAGGATGACGTGCAATATATCAAAAATACTTCTGCCACATTTAACAAGTCTTAAAATACACAAGATTCAAAATTGTTAGACTGGAGGTCTGAGTAAAAATAAATCAAAAGAGAGTAGTGAAGATGTATATTTTCATTTAGGCTCCATGCAGTTATTTTCATCTTTGCAGTTACATTTTACCTGTCATTTACTAATCGCCACTTAAAGTTTGTGAAGTTGTCTGAGAAACTCAAGATAGTCTAAGATATTTATGGAATTTAAACAGGCTCAAACCTTTCTGAATATTCTTGCCACTTGAGAAAAATGTTTCACCAATATTGTTAGGAATTCTTCCTATTTTATAAGATAACAGTGCCTAAGTATTTATTAACATGGTATGACACAATGTAAACAGTTTTGAACGACACATACAGTAATTGTCAAATAATAGATCTGTATGACCAGGCTGCTGTTTGTGTTGTAATGCCAATAACCCTTTACTCATCATATACATAAAAAGATGAGATGTATAATGGCATCTCAGCAGTGTGTGATGTGCTTCTTTGTAGAAAAACAGAATTTTCCTTGTAAATGAAGCAATGTTGAAGTACATTACTTGTCATTCAAGGTTTGCAGGAGATGAATTGCTTTCCATATATTCAGACATAACATTAAAAAAAATTGAACAAGAGATATCTTGACCTCTCAGATAAGGAGGTTTAAAGAAAAATTAATGTATCTAAATATTTTTTTGTATTTCTGTCAACTGTAGGAGTTTCACAAGTTATGCAGTCTTGTTGACACCCTTGTCATTGAGCCAAGAGACCTCTCTCAAAAAGATCTCTAAGAGCAGTATACTTTTAAGAAATGATGGACTTTCCAGCTTATATCAAGAAGATTTTTAAAACCATCTTAATTTTTTCTATAATAGCACAAGTGGCTTCCTATACAACACAGAATCATAGAATATACAACATAGAATCATAGAATGTTTTGGGTTGGAAGAAACCTTAAAACTCACCCAACTCCAACCCTCTTCTGTGGGCAAGTTGTCCACCAGCTCAGGCTGCCCAGGGTCCATGCAACCCGGCCTTGAGCACCTCCAGGGATGGAGCACCCACTGCTTCTCTGGGCAGCTGTGCCAGGGCCTCCCTGAGTAAATAATTTTTTATGTGTATTTCTGAAACAGGATTATTTGAAATACAGTGCAGGATACAAACAAATAAATGCCATATAAATGCCCTTAAAACAGTATCCTTATAAAGTCACATCCAATGAAGATTACATAATACAATGATGTTTTCATCTTAGTACATCCCTGCTCTGGTGTGGGCTACTCTAAGCTTTCATCTATTTCTGCTGAGCTTTTTCTATCTGATGTGGTTCAGCAACCCATTTTGTATGATTCACTTCCTTGCTTCCTCTACTCTGAAGACCTGTTTGATGTAAAAGTTGAATAGTCCCTATATACTTACATGGTCCATATACAGCAGAGATGTATGTGATCAGAGAATCAGAGATGATCGAAATCAGTATGATACAGCTGAGTTTTCAACTACTAGAGTGTTTATTTCAGTGTAACAGTTGATTTTAACTGTAAGCACCCTTCTGTTCTGCTTCTCAAAAGTTATTTTAAAGTTTTCAGAGAAACATGCTTCACAGGGAGAATCAGTGGCATGAAGATAGTAAATACCTGATGATTCCCATGCTCATTAATATCACAGAATCATAGAATATCAGGGATTGGAAGGGATCTCAAAAAATCATCATACTATGATATACAATACTTACCAAAGCTAAATCAAACTAATGAAGATATTACATTTGAAATATCATCTTATACCATGTTAAAAACCCACTGTAATGACTTCAAAAACTTTGGAGTCAATAATGAAAACTTTGGAAGATTTCCTTCAACCTTCTCACTCAGGGAAAATTTCCAAAATTTTCATCTAAAGAAACTTCAGCTTCACTTTCAGGGTTTACATTTGGAAAGGACAGGATGATGCTGAAGTAGCTCAGTCGCCCTCTTTTCCTGGCATGTGAATTATTGCAATCTAATTTTCACTTGCAACTCAGGAGGCACTTGATAAGCTTCACTGAGTATTGCCCATGATATTAAAATAGTTTGAAAATATCATGGTTTCTGGTTCTTGCAAGCAAGGGACTACCTGCAAACCAGTAACAGTATCCCATCCCCTGCGGTGCTCAAGGCCAGGTCGGATGGGCCCTGGGCAGCCTGAGCTGGTTTGGGGCAATCAGCCCATGGCAGAATGTTGGAGGTAGATTATCTTTAAGGTTCTTTTCATCCTAAGTCATTCTACATTCTATAAATCTATGAAAAACTGAGGTTTTGTTCACATGGCAGAATCTCACAATGCCACTTATGTTCTGCAGCTGTCTCTACTATCAGCTTGGTGGTGAAGTGAGCAGACCACCAGGCTAATGACATACATTCACAGTTCTCATGACTGTTCAAAAGTATTCAGCACTTTCTACAAAAAGTTTTAGAGAATTTGGCAATTTAAATATGTAATAAATTTATATGTGGCGCAGGCAAAGGAGGTTTAATATTTTATTTCTATATTTCTCCTGGACAAAACCAGGTAATGTCCATCTGAGAACTGTAAAAGGGATGACAGAAATGAAATTTGGAGTTTACATTTTTAAATTTCTTTCATATAAATGAAATCTTATAAATTAAACAAACTTCACTAAAACTCTCAGTTGAGGAGACACTGCATGGCTACTTCATTGCAGCCTGGTTTGGAGCTCATTGCAAGGTGCCTGTTTGTACAGCCAGCAATGCAACTCATGAACCAAAACTCTGATGCTCTGAGATTTCTTTACACAACAGTGACTCGTCACTCAATTTGTAGTCATTTTGAAAAGCTTTTCCCCAGTTGCTGAAAGTTTCAAGGGGCATCAGATGCTGCTTGCAATATTTGATGACGGATTTTAGTACTAACTGAACTTTCAGAATATTTTTATTCCAAAGAATGTCATTTTTTTGTGGATGGGATCTCTGTCTGCAGTCAGTTCATTTCCCACAGGCCAGAGAACAGCTGCGAGACAGTAATAACTTTCAGTCACTGTTGAATGGTCTGAATTTGACCCAGATGTGAAAAGGCTTTTTACTTTTCATTTGAAAACTTCTGTTTTATAGCAGCCTCTCAGTGTCTATTTTCATTACCAGTTGCTTTAATTCTCCTCTTGTTTCTGCTGATGGAAACCACTCACAACTGAAGTACAAGTGTCTGTACTACAGGAATCCTGGCAATTGGAGAAAATAACAAAAACAAACAAACAGACAAAAATAAAGTTATATATACTGGGACAAGAGAAGTAAGATTTTTTGGTTTCCCACTTTCTATGGAAAAATTTAACAATATACATGATATAAACCAGAACAATTCTGTGCCACAAAATTTGTGCATAATTGTTGCATTTCACATAATGCAGCAAAATAAAACTGTTATATAAAAATCATCCAGAGAGCAGGAGCACAATTTTTCTATTTTATTTCTACTGTCCCAGTAAACATTATTTTGAAAAGGTACCATGAAAAATGGTAGATGGATACCAGAGCAATTGCTGAATGTGAGGTTCATATTATGTTTTAAGTAAAATCAGCAAATGTAATGAGTAATTCTTTACAAATATAATGCAATGTAATGTTGTTAAACTGAACCCATGACCTGGAGGGTTAGAACATGAATTTACAGTTCAAAATTTTTTAATTAAAAATCTCACATCTTATTTTCTTCTTATTTCTTCCTTTTGTTTACTTTCTACAAATAGCTATGTAAAACAAAGAATTTTCTGTTTTGCCTTGACACGCACACACAGAAAATAAAATAAACAAAAAAGGTACTTTAAAAGTAGATTTTAGAAATAAGCAATTTCAGTTGGATAAAGTTGGTGTTGCCAAGTTCCTTTCTGTACTACTGTATTTATAAAAGAATCAACAGATTGATGGAGGGATTTTTGTTTTACTTAGGGAACAAAGAGGGAAATATTTCCCAATTTCTCATTTTCCATCATTTGTAATTTGATCTAAGCTGAAAACTCCTTGTAGGATATACAGCATTTCAGACTGACATGAGAAATCCTTTCTCTGCAGTCAAAGCTGTGTGCATCAAACATTGAAGTGTTGGAAACCTCTTTGGTTGCAGCTTCAGTAATCCAATTCCTGTCCACAATGATGATATGTTTATTTCTTTATCAATTTATTTCTGCACCTTCAGGTTGAAGTGCTGCTTAAAGACAGCTCTCTTTAAAACCGCATGTAAGTCTCCTTCCTCCTAGGACTTCTGATAGGGAAAGCACTATAGGAAAAATATCAGGTGATTTGCTAATAAAACTGTGCATGTGCCTTCAGCATTTCTCTGAAGTGCTTTAAAAATTCTGGTTGTGCTTTCCACTTCTAATGCTGTGAGGAAAGGTGATCATGTGCTTCAGATCAAAGCTCTAAAAAGGGTTTCCAAAGTCTCAGCAGACATCTGATCCCTGATCAGTTTAACCAAAAACGAGTTAAACAGCAAAGCATTTCCACTTCTCCAGACTATCCAAAACATGCAGATCAGGACTCTTTTACAGCAGTCACAGCACATTATGGATAATGTACTGACTACCTGTACAACAAAACCTTGTTAGTTTAGAAAGCCAACAGCACCCTGGGCTGTACCAAAAAAGGGGTGGCAGCAGGGAGAGGAAGAGGATTGTCCCCCTCTGCTCTGCCCTCTTGAGGCCCTATCTGGAGTACCGTGTACTACGCATCACAAGATGTTCACAACAAAAAATCCTTTTTAGTAAATTCTTTAATGAACTGCATTTAAAGACAGATTAAAAACAAACAAACAAACAAACAAAAAAACTATTCTGTAATTCAATTATTCTCATATTCATGAGGCCATCTGCACTGTTACACTTTGGGCTCACCCTAGTATTTCATTGTGTGGACTGGGGTTTTCAGCGTTGCTCCTGTTCTGTGGATGATTGTTTAAGTAGCAGCTTTATTTTGCTGCATTATGTGAAATACAGCAATTGTACTCAAAAGCATTTGCATTTAATCCTTCTTTACTGGACAAAGGTGGTATTGATAAAGAGCTAGTACAGTCTAGTGTTACTGCCAGCTTTTTTCAGGGTACATACATAATCAAAATGTTCATATTTACAATGACCTCTTCTTAATCAGGACAGGAAGCTCATCCAAAGAGCAATCTATTTTTGAATGGTGGAAACATTTTTTTTCCCTATTTCCAGACAGAAATCTGTAGGTATGTCCTAAGGACAAGAGCAAAGACAAGACATATGTGCTTCCTTCACACTTGTATGCATCAATATTTCCCTTCCTGCAGGCACTGAAATAATGAAGATTGGCTTCTACATATCTTTGATGATTAGCTTTTCATCAGTAAGTTCTGACCCTTGGTCTCTATCATGATGGACTAGCTGGAAATACTAACTGAACAGTTTCATATAAAAGCAAAATTTAATTTTCTTGTCTGTCAGTGTTAACTAAAGCCCTACTACAAAGTGTCTAACAATGTTTTTTTCTAACATACATCACCAGTAAAACTTTCTGTGTTAGAATTTCCTTCACCTCCACATCGGATGTATAATTTTTATAACAAGTGCTGCATATAGAGAAATACTTCAATTTCATACTGCAAATTTGTCTTGTTGACCTTGAAAAGTGCATGTTTTCTCGGGAACTAAATAATTCAGAAGTACTTCTATTCTTGTTCTCCTATATGCAATCTGGGAGTTGCAAACCTCTGCCATCTTTCTTTGCAATGATAATTATCAGGATCGAGTCTATAACTTTCATAAATTCACCAAGCACTTGCCCTTGATTCTTAAAGCCAGATTCCTCAGAAAATCTTTTCCGATGCTGTTATCTTTCCCAACACATATTCTGTTGTCACCAGTGAAGTGAAATTCTCTAAAGAAAGGGTGTAGATTTTTTTATTATTATTTTTAATAGTGAAAAATGATACACATGATTTTATAGTAAGATATCCAGTCAGTGTTCTTCATGATTCCAGGCCTTTATTCTTGTGCTATTAAGTTAAATGCCTTACATGCAGGTTAGTGCTTTTTTATGTTTTCAATATGTCCAGAGTAATCTTTTCTTCTGTCTTGGAAAGTCCAACCAAGTTGTTTCATTGATTTATTTCTGTTGCAGAATGACTTACTTAAAAATATTTTTACCTTCAGCCTGTCCCAGGTCTGTCATTCACGAAAAGCTGGAGGAGCTGTTTACTCTTGGATGAGATCCAAAACTTTAGCTTGATTTCTCCAGATAGTCATTCACTTCTTAATTCCCCAAGGGTAATCCTAAAACTGTGGAAAAATCTAAACCTATGAGCCTTTTGCTTGGTTTTGTCAGATTAATTCCTAGCCATTCTCAAGAAAAGAATATGTCTCAAATTTTCCTTTCCTGCTATATGTCATGTAGTCGGCAGTGGCCACATCTCCTCATGTGGTTGAGATTTTCATAATTCCATGCTTTGGGCAGAGTTTAGAAAGGACTGTAATGGACATCCTGCAGCATTACTGCATTACTGAGCCCATTATTTCCCCTTTGGTTTTTCCTTAAAGTACACACCTGGGAAGGATTTATGACCATTTCTCCAGTTGCTTGAGGCACAGAACTTCCTATTCATTCTCCATGGTCTCCTTCACTGTGACTTACAAAATCAAGAGGCAGCTCTACTTGATTTTGGAATGATTTAACTACTCGAGGGTCTATATTGTCCATCAGAAATGGCTGTCACTGGAGATAGTTTGGAGATGCAGTTTGTCACTAGTTGACTGAGTGATACCAGTCTTTTTCTTTGAAAACAGTCATTATATTACGTATGTTTCTCTTGGCATAGACGATATCTCTGCAGAGGAGAAGCAGGTGTCAAAATGAAGATCTGAGTTTATCTGAAAATAGAAGCAAAGCCAAACATTTTCTACTCTCATTTGGTAGTCAAGACTTTAGTTCAGTAATTAAGCTGAATATTCTGCTATTCTGATGACTGTATTTTTATGTAAAACATGTACATTTATCACTTTCTCAGTTTGGTTTGACTGAAAAAGCAGTTGCATAGCTCATGGGAAGTAGGACAGAATATTTCTGCCAGCATACATGTTTCCTTCTAGGTTCTTAATATCACTGGAATATGTTCAACATCTCAAATGTCAGTTTCCCTTTTTATATCTGTTGATTTGATGTGTCATTAAAGTAAATATTAGAACAGTAAAAACTCCACCTATCACACTTGTTTGAGTGTAACTCTTCAAATTTTACAACGGTTTTAATAACAGTGTTCCAAGAGTGTTTTGCCAAACTATTTTGTTTTGCCAAAATATTTACTCTTTTTCTTTTGCCACATGACTTCACTCTCCAGAATTTCTCCACAATATTCAAAACAAACTTTTTAGGGAGGAACATTAGTATTCCCTTTTGAAGCAGTCTGAGTAGCCTTATAATATAGACCAGTTATGCAATCAATAACTTCTTGGCGCACAGAAATGAAATGCAGTTCAAATGCAAACGTGGAAGAAAAATATCGCTTTTACTTTCTGAGAGGTAGAAGTTCAATCAAAAACAACTGTGAAAATAATGTCAGTTTAAGCTTCTAATCTGGTATGATGGCGATCATTATACTCAAGCAATAAAATAAAACTGAGCAAAACGTTTTTACCAAATATGTTCATACCACTGATTTCCATCTGGTACAGCATGTGTTGCTTATATTTTTTCTTCTCCTTGAACTTGATCCTCTTCATTACCATCCTAGCTGACCAGGGAGTACTCTTTCCCTTCTGACTCTGTCCCCCTAAAGATATCTCAGTAATTTGTTTTAATGTTATCAGTCACAATACAAATGTGTCACCTTTTCACCCCTAGAAGAGACCAGCTGCTAATTCCAGTTCTAAGCAGTTGTAATCATTGTTCCAGTCAATGAAACTATTTGTTTCCCCGTATATTTGTCCATGTAAGATACCTCAAAACAAACACCGTATTCTCAAAAGAGTTTTCTAGGAGCTCTTGTCAAAAAATCTTCCACCATGAACCAGACCTAAGAGGCAAAGACTCTTACGTTGCTCACCAATTTTTGATACTGGATTCAGCATCACTTTTCCAACTGCTTCCAGATTATTTAATATAGGCTTCATTAGTTTTAAACATGAAGGTACTGGAGGCACTCAAACTCTCTGTGTCTGATCTCTTTAGCTCTCCAGCTCTGTCAACCTCTACATCTTCTGTAAGCAATCAGTCCAGTTTCACATTTCCTGGGCTGGTCCCAGAGTAGACTTTTTAGAATTAAAGTGTTCTAGCCTTTCACTGATACCTTGCAACATCCTGGCATTGGCTATGAAATAAGGAATTCTACCTGCCTGTCTAATGGGCAGCAACTTCAATTGCAGCCACATATCAGTGCCTATGTAGCATAAAAGAATCCCACAAAAATGCTCATTTTAGAAAAAACTGAATTTTATATTCCTGCTATTTACCTTTGATGTCTCCTGAAGCCTCTAAAGGAAGTAGATGGTCATGAGGGATGATCATAACTAAGGATCCAAAGGGTCCATTCAGAACAAACCACAGGAATTCTGTAATTCACATACTTTTATCTGAGCTCACAACCCTAAAATCTCTTTATATTATGTAAAACAAATCACACACCTAAGACACTATTAATTAAATTCTGAGTTTGATCAGATGACTTTCATCTTAGAAGTGATTGTTTCTATTGCCTGCTAAGGAGTTCAAAGTTGGACATAGAGATTTCTACTGTAGATATAATTTTACTTAAACATTCACCCCAAATCTCTGAACCCATCACAGAAGTTCCAAAAAAAATGGCCAAATGCTGTTTTCCTGTCAAGCATTTATATTTTGAAGACCCCCTTAAAATTCTTTGGAGAATGAGGTCTCCAGGGAGAACTCATTACAGTTCTCCAGTACTTGATAAGGAGCTTGAAAGCATGAAGGAAACTGACATTTTACACAGGTAGATACTGATAAGGCAAGGGGGAATGGCTTTAAACTAAAAGAGAGTAAATTTAGGCTGGAACTGAGGAAAAAATAATTCACTCAGAGAGTGGAGAGGTGCCGGCACAGGTTGCCTAGAGAAGCTGGGGATGCCCCATCCCTAGAGGTGCTCAAGACCATGTTGGATGGTGATCTGGGCAGGCTGATCTAGTGGGTTGCAACCCTGTCTACAGCAGGAGGTTGAAAATGGATGATCTTTAAGATCCCTTCCAACCTAAGCCATTCTATGACTGTATTTTTTTCTGAAGAGAATTTAATGCATATCACAGTTTTTCCTTCTCTCACTACAATGACGAGCCTATATGCTGCATTCCCTTATGACTTGTAATCTTTGTCTTCTCCTAGGCAGAATGACTGCAAAACATATATTCAAGCCATTTCACTTCTTCTGTAAAAACTCTTTAACTTATATTTAGTCATTGTCATATTGCTGTCCACCATACAATCAGTAACCATTTCTGAATGACTTCTTGAACTGCTGCTGTTAAGATCATTCTTGCCACACGCACAATTGAAAAGATGACTAAAATAATGTTTTTGAAAGACATAATTTTATCCATCAGTACTCTGGTGGTACTCACAGTCAGTATTTGTGATCTTGCAACAGAAAATTTAATGACTCTACAATGAAGCTTTTAGCACTTAATAAAAACTTCTTTGGAAGATCTGTGTGTCTCTAATATCTTTATTATGCATCAGTATGTGAAGGCAACTCATTGCCAGCCCTCTTCTAGAATTTTGATGAGCCAATGTATTCAGAGTGCTTGATTCCCTGAGTAGCTTACTTTTCATTATTTCTTTTCTGAGAGGAAGGAAGTTACAGATTTTTTATCAATTAAATTTAACTGAATATATGAAATTATGATAATATGAAATTTAGAGTATATTTTATGCACAAATATCTTGTAAGTCTTAATAACGCTAATTCAGAGAGGCTTCATAGAAGCCAAAAACTTGGTATGCTCTTTGTTTCATCTGAATATCCATCACACAAACTGAAAGACCTCTTCCATCATTATTTAAACAGTGTTCTTTAATTCTGATACAAAAACTGTGGCTTCTTTATTCTGTGCTATCAGGCTCCAGTCTGTTGTTGCACTTAAGTATTTGTCCTGGACACCAGATTTCTCTTACTAAAATGATCATATTGTTTACATGCCTTGCTTAATGAAAATTACATATGGAAATGACTCCCATATTTTCAACAGAGATTTTCTGTTTTGTCAACAAGAAGCCACATGAGATCTGCATTGTTTGAAAAAACATCAAGTAAATAAATCAACATTTCGGATGCAAGTCTCCAGCATTTCTTGAATGATCAACAGGGTCACAAGTTGACAGTATCTATGATGATAATAATTAACAGTTTTGACTGGATGTGGATTTGGAGACATTCTGTCATAGACTCAACATTGGTTGGACTCATTTCTGTAAGTCGTGTTCCTCTTCAGAAAGGAAAATTACTATTGTCAACATCTCTCTTGTAATTTAAACCATCGTTATATGTGAAACACAGCTGTCAAAGACAATTCCTTCAATTCAACCAAGTATTTCTATGAAAAAAAAGAAAAAATCAATCAGTATTGTGAAATTCCCTGACATGCTGAGTACTACTGGTAATGTGTGTGTTTTCATCTGTACCCTCTGTGTTCGTATCTCTGCCTTATCTAGGAAACCATAGTGACAAAATTCTCATTTTTTGTTTTGAAGATACCTTAGAAAAACTTCTGTGCTGTAAGATGAGTCATCCAGCTTTTCTCTAGGCATTATAATGGTCTTCTGTAAGGAGAGGGCAGCACTATTATGAATTCCACATTGTTTTTATAAGTCTGACTATTCCTTTAGCATCAGGGAAGCCTCAACCCTTGTAATCTACAGTTATTCCTAAAATATCTTTAATATATATAAAAATAATAATGCATTTTATTTGGGGATAATGCCAATCCATATTAATTCTGTTTCTTACACCACAATGAGAAGAATATGTGTACCAAGATATTTCTAATCACTTTTTGGGGTTACCTTAACTAAGGCAAATTTTGGGATTCTCATTTATGTCAACAAACAAGATACAGTATAAAAAATATCCACTGCTCTCCACTTACCCAGCAAGCTAGACATATCACTGTAAAAGGCTATCAGAAGGCTATTCTCTGCTTAAGACAAAAGCATATATTATGCTCCATATTTCGTAGTCTAGTTAACTTTTCATTTTGAAAAATCTTGCTACCTACTACAGTTTCCAATCATAATAGTCCTGGGCAACCTGCTCTAGATGCCCCTTCCTGAGCAGCAAGATTACATCAGCTGACCTCTGGAAGTCTCTTCTGATTGCAACCATTCTGGGGTTTTGTAAAATACAGAATATTTCAGATCTTTCAATGGTTTGAGATGCATTTCCACTTATTTCTCCAAATCTTCTTTTTCCACACAGAATGCTTACTGCAGTCAGAAAATCATTGTGGAAAGTTCTCTATTTTACATAACACATGAAGGTCTAAGAAGCAGCTATTGCTCACACATTCTCATCAGTAAATTTCCTCTTCTAAGAAAGGAGCAATAATAGTTTACTCTCCTTTTCAAATCAGTGAGGAAATGATTGCATGGTTGAGGACAGTATTGACAATCCTTTTCTGTCAACCTACAGATACTTTCAGACTATTTAGCACTAACTTCAAAATGTATGACATATCAGAATAAGACTTGTATAATGTAAACTGTTCTCTCCTTGTTTGGTTTCCTCTTCACAATGAAATACTCTACCAAAGACTCACTCCTGTACCTGCATGCTCATTCCTCTAATGCTCAACCTCCCTTCCGTATTTACTTCACCAAATCTTTCCCATGGCTGAAGCAGAATGAACAAGTCTGCTCATTCATGAATGAAGCTAGAAGTTGAGTTTCCTCAGACCCTTCAGGTGTGGATACAAAAAGAAGTTATCTCTAATATTATTTCTCTACAAACACAGAACAGTGAACGGACAATCACGAGAAGGGTAAAGTCAGTTCTATTAGCTACTTGTCACTACAAGGGGATGCTTTTTCTCTCCTCATCCAACACTTGTTGGATCAAAATAACTCTCTGGCACCAAATTATTTCATACAGTATTTTCAGCAGCTTAAAATAATTTTTTTTTCATACTGTGAAATGAGAAACTTATACATTACAAAATGTTCCCCTCTCACCTACTCTAAATATCCTTGAATACCATTTGGTCTCTCTCAACAGGTATTCTGCTATATATATTTGCACATGTATGCAAATACAAGGAGCCTTGTTTTATAATGAGTGAATTCCAGGGCAGATCCATCCCATCTCCTTCCTAATCACAATATAATAGCTGTGATTTGGTAAACGAAGTAGATGGCTCGTTCTTCAACGAACTAGACTTCACCAGTTTAGCCCAGACACAAAGATCAACTCAGTCACCAATCTGGATTTACTTTCCAGTAGCAGGATATGGCTTACTTTGTTCCTTCAACTGAATGGACAATCTGGATTGAAGATGTCTGTATCTTTGTAAATCATACTGTAATTCTCCAACCCTGTAATCAGAATAGACCATAACCTGCTTACTGAATTTGTAGGGAGTCAAGGTGGATGCTTTCTAGGTTTGCTCTGCCTAGACTTTTCCTGACTTGATGTATCTGTGACAGAAGTTTCTCTACTCAGTCATTTGCATCTTACTAATTTTTTTAACGTGTCTTCATGTGGTATAAGTGTAGTTTTATGTAGATAGCAGTGGCAACCAGTTGTTCTATGTAGAATAAGATATTTATGGCACAATGAGATACTAGTATGCAGAAGAAGAAGTGTGAGAGCAGAGGCACTGAGAATTGGAGTCATGGGATGTTGTGCAGGGGAATGTAGGCATGGGACAATAAGAGCTGGGGCATAGGATGACACTGACTCCATGCCATAAACTACTCATTAGTATTCAGTTGAGAGTACCTGCAGATCTGCAGCTGGACAAAATAGTTTTTAGGGATAATGGAACAGAAATAGTACCCTGCACATCTTACATTTATATGTGACCATTGAGAGGTGAACATACATGTATAAATGCGTAGTTCTTCCTCTTTGACAACAAACAAGTTTTTGTACTTAACACTACAAATATGACATGATGATGTGTTAGGACAATACCTGGGGCTCTGATCCACACTGAGATAAACTCTAGACATGACAGTAGGTTTAAAATTGAAAATTATATTGTTTGAACAAGAATAGAATAAAAGGTTTCACCAGCCAAGATCTAGTCTGCTGTTTACTTCCAGGCATTATACTTGCTTCAAAACTTTCTATAAAACACTTCCTAGTAAGTGTTAGTTCTACGCACATTTTATCCTGCTATACTTCAGTAAGACTCTGCAGTGTTTTCATTCTGAATCATTAATTCTTGTGTGAGTACAGGAAAGAGGCATCTATTATCCTGAAATAATTTGAAAATAGGCCATTATTGCTTGCATTTATTTTGGAACATTGAGGCAGAAACATTTCTGATCAATTCTTTCAATTTTCTACTCATCTAATACTGGCTTGCTTTTTGCAGTAATTTCTCCCCATTATTTGTAGTTGTAGTCTATTGTGCTCACAAGATTCAAAGGAGTTTTCTAGCATCTTGTTTTTTTTCCCCAAGGGAAACAGCAATCTGTAGCTATTTTCCAGTGTTGAATTTTCATAAAAGCACTTGTCTCAAAATTTTTCATATAATAGTCTATTACAGCAGATAGTTTTATTGCCAAGAAGAGAGAAGTATTGAAGGTATTCAAAGCACACAATTGCACACTTGCTCTTTCTTCCTTCAAAATAACAGAGTAGGAAGTATCATTTATTCTTCTTTATAACTATTAAGAAATAAGTCAGCAACCAAACAGCAGAATACTTTTAATATACATGCATATTTCTAACTCATAAATAGTTGATATAATGTACAGCGAGGATAACTGTCCCTTGCAATTATTTTCTTTCTTAAGATATATAGTCTCGAGGAGTTTATCATTAAATTTTCGGTGATGGGATGTTCTTAATTCTGTACAGTATGTAATCATGAACTGAGCCAGAAACAAAAACAAAAACAAACCTGACACATAAATATTTAGAAAATCAACAATATCTATTCTGTCCATGTGTTCATGATAAACATTTGCAAATTTTTGTATCTTACAGGTCACAAACTATGGTCAGCCTGTGAAAGGAGATGTAAATAACCTAATAAAGTCTATGAGAATATGCATACAGTGAGCTTAGCTACTTTTATCTCTGTTGCATATTTACGGAGAAACAATTGCATCCTCTCTTCAGACTGCTTTTGGATCACCAACCACTACAAATGCAAACATAAAAACATAGAATCATTTCAGTTGGAAGGGACCCTTAAAGGTCATCTAGTCCTACTCCCCTACCTACAGCTCCTTCAAGTGCTCAGAGCCCCATCCAGCCTTATCTTGGGTGTCTCCAGAAACAGGGCATCCATCACCTCTATGAGCAACCCTTTCCAGTGCTTCACCACATTTAACATAACAAATTTATGGATATAAGGAAGTGCAAGGTGATATTGAGTCTGCAAGATATTAAAAACTGAGTGGTCTGGTTATATGAAGCTCTTTAGCTCATTGAAGTCATTTGGAACATCTGTGGAGAGGTTTTAAGGTTAATTTAAATCACTGTTATATAACATCATTCTCTCACGCTTCCCTGTGTATAAACATTGAAGAGCGTGGCCTCCAGTAAATGAGTTCATGTATATGCTTTATGAAATGTAGGAGACAAAAATCTTCAGTGACTGTGGAAAATTTCTTGACATCTTTCACAAGAAAGGCATCACAGTTATTTTGGCATGGTACAAAATGATATTTTTCTGATGTCAATAATGCTTCAATAGAAACATCTTCTCAAGAAGATGGATTGAGACAATCACTAACATTGAGTCACTGGAGTTTTACAACTCTAGAAACAGTAGTTTACTTCATAATTTCTTTCAGTAAAAATGAGACATTTGTGAAAGAATGTGTTCTTAGCTGGCATCTTCACTTTTCTTTTCAATTTACAAAATGAAATGGAGTAATACTATGGAAACAAATTATAGGAACAAAGACTTATGTCTGAAAGTATTACATGTCCACATTTTGTAACTTTTCCCTGTATATTTCTTGTACAGTAAATCCTTGATTGACAGCAAGCATTCCTTTGCAAATTTGCATCACCGTTAGACCTTTTGTCAAATGGAGGCGACTCCATTGTCACCTAGGAGTAACCAAATCTGTTGAGAGCTCTTTCTCAAATTCTCATAATCTTTTGCAAAGTCTGATGAGTCACAAACAGATGTCCACTGTCTTTTGAACTGCCATCTGCTGTAACTGGCTGGAAGATGTTTGGCAATTTCTGTCAGTGTGTAAACTTTTGTACTGAAAAACCTATTCCTCAGACAGCATGTTAAAGAATAGCCCTGGAAAGACAGGAGCTGTTGTTGAGAGCGTGGCAAGTTTCCACTTTTGTTAATTTTCTTGTAGCTCTTTCAGAACAGATACTGGATGCCATTCTCCTTCATTCTGAAAGTTTTAAGAACTGTCCAATCTGTGTAATGAGAATCTCTTTACAGCCATCTTCTGCTTGGTTCACTCCTGTTGAAGTAGATGGAGTCATAATAACTTTGAGTCATTTTTAAGTTGATGCAATAATTTGTGTGTGATGAATATTTGTATGTGGTTTTTCAAATAGGGGTCATGTCTTTTGGGTCAAACAATATTTCACACTAGCATACAATGTGAGTTCCATAAGTGAGATGATAGGTAGGCAAGGTGAACAAAATGACTATTCTGTGAATATGTCTATTTACGTTACTTTAACCTTTAAAATAGAAGTATATAAGATTTACTGACTTTTTGACTTCTAGAGATAGCAACATAATTGTAGTATATAACTGAGTATTTCCTGTATTGGAGCTTTCTGTATCTTGTATTGCCTTGCATGAAGCTCCTTACCTTAACAGTTCCTCCTTCACCCAGAATGGAATTTATTAGGACCTATTCTACCTGTTTTCACTCTGCATAAGGAATGTGATTTCTGTAGTCTCCAACTTTTTTTTTTCTTCCTCTGTTTGAACACCATAGATTACATGCCAGGGGGAGACAAATCACAGTGGTGCTTTAATTATGAGAGAGATCACTAGTCATAAAAATTGTGAATCCATTGAGAAAGTTGGTTATCAATGAAAGAAATCACATCTTAGATGCTGCTTATAAACTTATCTTCACCTACAAAATAGCTGATGCTCTGAATGTCTTAGACGTTCTACTCTTTCAGTCATTTATAGCATTACTGTCACATGGTCCAGTGACTGCAGAATTGCCTGTATCACTTGCTGACCCCAGAAAGTTACAGATTATCACCTTAAAAGAGCATAGCTTCACATGGTTCCCCTAAATCAAGATTTAACTCATCACTGTTCAGCAAAACAGGAATTCTCTAAATCAGGAGAATATTTCAGGGAATTTGACATTTACAGTCTTCTTAATTTTCAGCCCAAAACATAAATCTGCATCACTGTATCCAATTTCCTCCACTCTTGTTTTAATTTCAACTCTGTGTATAACAGAGAATATTTCTGAAATATATACTAATAATCAAAACCAAAAGTTTTTTAACTTAATGCCCTAATGTACATTCTGCAGTTTTCCACAAGTGCATGTGCATATGCCAGTCCATCCATCCATCCATCCATCCATCCATCCATCCATCCATTCATTAACAACTATGAATGCAAACACAAAGACCTTGAAAAATAACTTGAATTAACAGAAAGTGAAAATATTTCATATTTTAGAACAATAAATAGGTTATTAATGGCATTATCGATCTAATATTCATACTCATACAATCACAGAGCTCTTATGTAGGGAAGGCTTTCTAATATGATTTAAATAAGAAGAACAAAAGTAAGAAATGAAGATACGAGCTCAGGAAACAGATACTGACCTAAAAATGAAAAAAGAGATAGATAGATAGATAGATAGATAGATAGATAGATAGATAGATAGATAGATAGATAAAAGAAGAAAAGAAAGAAGACTGAAGAGAAAAAAAGGAGTTGGTAAAGAATATGTCATGAAGAAAGGGAGGAACATCTTATGAAATGTTATAACATTTCTTTCTCTTATTCCTACTCCTAGTTTAAAAATTGAATCACTCATTCCAGAACCAAAGTTGATTTTCTCTTCCGTTGACAAAACATAGCCATGGATTTTCAGTTTAAATAATTTCAGATATTTTAGATCATGAGAAACAATGGCTAAGATAAATATCTGCTAGAGTTCATAATCATTTTTTTCATTTTGTAAGATTTTTTATCAACCTGTCCTCGCAGATGGACAGAAAATGGCTAGAAATGTAAGAGACCACCAGTAGGAATACCAAAACAATATAACTTCAGGACAGCAGCTAATGAAAAGAGTTGCTTCTGACTTAGCAGACATTGGTCATCAAAGAGAACAAAAATTATGTGGTAAACATGGCATCGCCAGAACTGAACATCCTTTGAAGATGAACCCAACTAGCAAAACCAGAAAAAGTGTTGCTGCAGTAGTCATCACAAGTCAAGAAAAGCAGAAATGCTATTTTAGATGCTTACTAACATAACCAAGTCATTGCTCTTTCTTTAATATTTACAGAGCAGAGGAAAGGTTCTTCAAAAGCCAGAAGACCTAAGAAAGAGTATGATAATACTCTTATCCTATGAGTGACAGAAAGCTGTTATTGGAGTAAAGACGGTCTTTTCGACAGCCTCAGCATTGTTAGGGTTTTTACTCATTTGCTTTTGTTGCTAAAGAAAGAGAGAGATGTTCCACTTGCAGATCAAGCAATTCAAGGTTTTTCATAGCTCTTCTGACACTTTCTGGCCTTGCAGCATCATGTGATGACAGAGTGCCTCTGAAGCACAAAATGTCAAGTTTGGTTGTAACTTCAGCCAGGTGAGTTCAGAGTTTACTGGGAGTGATAACCAGTGCACATTAACAAAGCATCCTGTTGCTTCTCAGTACACAGTTTAACCAGGATCTAGAGAATCTATAAAAACTGAAAAGAGAAAGTAAGAGGTGTCTTTTATCAGTTTATTGCTGTCATGAACATCCTGAGAGAAGTTAGAGGGCAAGGGACAGAGTACCTTTAACTTTCATTAGTCAGTATCTCCATTTTTTTCCAAGTAGTTTCTAAAACTTCGGTAAAAATTATTATTATTTTTTAATAAGTATTCATTTCTTTCTCTCAGATGTTGTGTTGAAAAGCTTTTTAGATTAGGAGATAATGTAAAGAACTTCAAAGGCTTATATAGGCAATCCCCATAGGCTTCCTGAATACAACTGGGTGCAAAACTAATTGGCAGTCTGAAGCAAGGCAATTAGACACAGGATGAAGTAAAATGGAGGCAGACTTGACATTATGTATGCATCATTACTTGACTATGTGCTTTGGATTGTATGAGTGAAACTGCTATTAGAGTATTTCGTTTTCATAGACAAGTAACAGAAATTCATCTGGGGGAATAAAGCACCGAACTCTCAATTCTCGTTCTATAGGAGAAACTGGAAATTTAAGGAATAGAAAACCACTATCTTTTAAAAAGGTGTATTTGTACTGCAAGCCTCATACTTGGTAGGCTCATAATAAAGAGAGAACTGAGAGCGTTTCTACCACTTTAGCATTGTAAAAAGCAAAATAACTCCATTGTTGTCAATTACATTTTTCTGATTTTCTTCTGAGATATGAATCTAAACCATCTCCACTACAAACCCATCACATTCATAATAAAAAGAGTGTTAAATAACTTTTCCTTGGGTAGATGCTGGCAGTAACATAACAGGACTTTTTCTTTCCTTTTTTTCCTCTGAGATCACAGTCATTATAACAAACGTTCAAAGAGTAACTTCCTTTCATAGAAGTAAATATGTAGCGGTACCATCCAGTGAGACAGATTAAAGGATTTGAAAATGTCATAAGACTGAAAACATTTTCAAATTATCAGCAATTTTCACTCATAATTGTTATCCAGCCCTTGGGGAAATGCACTGCAGACATTTGCAATGAGAGCAAACATAGCCCACCTTCACAGTTCAGAGATTGGGCAGAAGAGATGCGGGACTCATTAGGTTGAATCAGACAGATTCAGCAAAATAAATCTTCCTGAAGAAATGGTCTCAATTGCAAAGACTGAAAACAGGTAGTTTTTGGCTACAGAGATTTTGTAGGAAGAAAATAAGTATCACTGCCAGCAGAGTTCAGTTGCTTTGGTTTCCAGGAGTGATGTTATTATTTATAAATAATAATCCGTGTTTCCCATTAAAAAAAAGGATCTATTTCATAGAATCACAGAATTTAAAACTAGATCAGTTTACTCAGAGTTCAGTTGAGCCTGACTTCAAATGTATCCTGGAATGGGGTATCCATCACCACTCCGGGAAACCTGTTGCAGCACCTCACCACCCTTACTGTTAAAACTCTTTATCCAGGTAGTTAGGTACTAGATAAGGAAAAACAGCTCCCTACTGTCTTACTGCTTAGTTATCAATCATTTCGTTTTCTTACTTCTTATAACTCTGTGGTGGATCACCTCCGAAAGGAGATGTGATATGATCTAAATTCTGTTTTTTTTTTTGTTTTTTTTTTTATAGTAAATGGAAGTACATAGCTTAATCTGTGTCTTTAGCTATGGACTGCTGCACAGGAAAAGTTTGCTGCTGCTACTCATCCATCTGCCCCCTACACTGACCTGACATGAAATACTTTTTGGACCTCTACATTGAGACTTTATTACTCAGTGCGTTCTTCAGGTACCTGCTCCACCTCCCTTTCCCTCATATAGCAATTCATGACTTTTTAACAATATATGTTTTTATAAAATTTTTAAGTATGCCTCTGAAATATTTGCATGGTAACTAGTAGTGAATAGATTCATAGATGTTCGATAGTAAGAAATAGTAAGATAAACAAGTATAAATATGGATTGATTATGATGCACTACTTCATTGTGGGAAGTGTTATTATGCATTTGTCACCAAGAATCTAACTAGGTTTGCTAGATACCATTCCACAATTAGTTTGGAATTGCCCTCAAGTGATCACTGCATTCTGAAATCAGCGTATGACTGGAGTACCTTTGTACAGTTCTGAATTAATTACTTCTATTTCAAAGCAGGAAGCTTGCAGGGGTTATAAAGATAATGCTAAGTTGGTTGCTTTCCTCCATATATTCATTACATTTTTCAACTCAATTCTCAACCTTGAACTGAACGTCATCCACTTAATAAGGTTGTAGAGATAGTTGGGAATACTGCTGGATTATCAATGCAACCTTGCTGCCAGGAGTAGGAAGCTACCCTTTCACTGGTGGCTTGTCCCACTGGTAGACTAAGCTTACCTAGAAGAGGACAATTCAGGAGGAAATCTGAATCATCTCATATAGCTTTCCTCCCTCTTAATGCTTTTTTCTCTTGTAAAAGTTAATAAAGATAACCTTTTATAAAGAATCTAAAATGTCCTGTTCACCTCTATTTTCTTTGCTATCTCCTATTCCTGTCAGCTGGGTAATAGTTTCATATAGTTTGACAAAAAATCCTATGAAAATCAAAGAAAGAAAGAAACATTAAAGTAGCTGACAAGAAACATTTGAACGAAACTACATTGACACCATGACTGTACCTCTGAGTTTAAGTTCTCTAGTTATTTAATTAATCATACAAGCTTGACATCAGTTGTGTCATCTCACTGACTTTTCAGTAGCAGCTCCAGGTCTCTGATATTCCAAGATCATGAAGTTTTAAACTGGTTAACAAAGACTCAGCTTTGAAACATTTCCATTCTTTCTCAAATAATATCTTAAAATCATAGGAAACTGCTACCTAACTTTATTTTTTTATTTTTTGTCTGATAGGATGGTGAAGAATGACAATGCTGGCAAAATTCTTTACTGAGCTAGGGATCATCTCCCTCTAGCTAAAGATTATATAACCTCCTGTCCTTCCCACATAACCACGCTTTATTTGTAACAGTGGATTGGGTCCTAGATTTAAACTGCTCCTAAATTATCACTCCGCTGCATATATCACCAGCACATTCCTATTCTCTGTCAGCCTACTCTATCAATCAGACCACTTCCTATTAAGTATAACTGCGTTTACTAAAAAGGCAAATACAGTTTTCTTTGTATCTTTAGAAGCATGTTATTGCACTCTGATCACAGATATGCCTTATGTGGTGTCGTACACATTAAAGGTTCCAGCAGCAGATTAATTTTTGCTACACTTCCCCATTTAGCTTTTTAAATATTTGTTTGGATGTTTTTTTCTGCACTGAACAGGATTTAAAATGATGTAAAACCAATAATGAAGCAATAAACTGCTCCCCTGTGCAGAGTTCTTACTGCAGTTAATAGGCACAATGGAGCACTTTATGGCTAGTGTTCTTGGATGTGTGAAAGTTTACTGTTATTGTGCTGCAGATGTTTCTAGGTAACCTTTAATAAGAGTGCGAAATATAGCTTTTTGAGATTGTTGCTTGTGCTTGAAGAGCATATTTTAGAGAAATCTACAGAGGCAGAATGACACAAAATAGCGGTGACATTATTTCCTGGGAGCAGGGCACCATTACTGTGTCTCTGTAGAAGCTCAGTAAACCACACAGTTGTGATGCAGCTTAGTGGGAGAATCAACTTTGTGTTCTACAGGCCTACTGAAGATCTCTGCAAAATCAACAAAGAAAAACTATGGGAGAAAACTTACAGTGAAGGTTGGAAGAAGGGATATTGAAACTATTCACAGGGTAAGAAAATTCTTGTATATTTTCATGCCTATACACATGTATAACACATAAAAGTTTTAAATGCATCCTAAATACAATACCTTGGCTGATAATGACATATGTTTAACTCTAACTCTGAGCAACTCAGATAAAATTTTCGAATCATATAATCACTAAGATTGGAAAAGGACAGTAGGATCATCCAGTACAACCATCCATCTTTTTATTTCAGCTGTAGTTAATACCATTGTTATCTGTCTGAAATACCTAAAAGAAGATAAATCTGAAATGGTCAGCAATGGATGAGACATTAGCAGAGGAGTTCTGCTGATGGAGTTGCCTGGGTGTCTTAAAAGAGTTGTAAAACTTTGTAGGATTTTTGGGGTTGCCTCCACATGTTTATTTNTAACAACCAACTAGAGAGTAATACAGATGTTTAAATATAGCCAATATTATTTTCTGTTGCCCTGATATTTATGGTCGCAGTTGTCTTCTGACAACTATCTAGTTGATACATGTGTATATCTATATATATATGTGCGTGTGTATATCTATATCAAATATCTAGTAAATTTGATCTGAATATGAGAAATGTTCTGATCGTCCACAAAGTATGCAGGTTTAATATATGTGACAAATAGAGTAATGGAGTCATAGAATGGCTTGACTTGGAAGGAACATCAAAGCCCACCCAGTTCCAACACCCATGGTGTGGGCTGGTTGCTCTCCACCAGCTCAGGTTGCCCAGGGCACATCCAACCTGGTCTTGAGCACCTCCGGCAATGGGGCACCCACAGTTCTTCTGGGTATCCTGTACCAGCACCTCACCACCCTCTGAATGAAGAATTTTTTCCTAACTTCTAATCTATACCTCCCCTCTTTCAGTTTAAATCCATTCCCCTTTGTCCTGTCACTGTCTACTTGCATAAAAACTCTTCCTTATAAGTTTCTTTCAAGTACTGGAAGACTGCAATGAGGTCTCCCCAGAGTCTTCCTTTCCTCAAGCTAAACAATCCAACTCCCTCAACCCTTCTTAATAAGAAAGGTGCTGTAGCCCTTTGATCATCTTTGTGGCCTCATCTAGACCCACTCCAACAACTCCTCATCCCTCTTGCGCTGGTAGCCCCAGGCCTGGGCACAGTACTNTTTTATTTCAGCTGTAGTTAATACCATTGTTATCTGTCTGAAATACCTAAAAGAAGATAAATCTGAAATGGTCAGCAATGGATGAGACATTAGCAGAGGAGTTCTGCTGATGGAGTTGCCTGGGTGTCTTAAAAGAGTTGTAAAACTTTGTAGGATTTTTGGGGTTGCCTCCACATGTTTATTTCCTCTCATGTTACATTAGAAATGCTTTTGTCTCTCAAGTGTTACATTTTCCTCCTAGCTCTCTTCATTACTTTACTGTGTCATTAATGAACATCTTTGCTAATGTGAAGTTCGGGCTTACTCACTGGGGTGAGGTGTAATTCTGAACTTATGTTCAAGTATGAAAAGGTCTGTAACCCCAAAGAATAGGTCCAGGAAAGTTTTCCCAGAAAAAGAAAAAGAAAAANCTGGGGCCTGAAGGATTATCCTAATAGTATAGTGGCACTACATTTCTGTTCCTAATTCACTTCTAGAATGTTGTGATAAATTTATTACTGACATCAGCCACAAAGATGTGCTAGCTCCTCTGTGGAGTAATTCAGAAATAATTCCTCAATGTATCCTAAATGGTCTAAGGCAAGTGCTAAAGAAGGTAAAGCCAGACTTGTCTTCAAAGGGCACAGTGAAATACGAGGAGCAATAGGCACAATTTTCAACACTAAAAAATTCAGTGAGGTAGTGAAATTATCAATCTTAGAGATTTTCAGAATATGACTATATATGAGCATGCTTCTCCTCTAATTTTGAAATTTTCCTGCTTTGAGGAGGCAGTCGGGATAAATGAGATGCAGAGATTGATATGACTTCCCATCTAAATTAGTCCATAATTCTAAATAGGAACCTGAACACTGACAAGATGAAAAAAATTATTATGGTCCATGTTAGACCAATTATTCTATAAGGGTTGTTTGCTTCATGATTTCATGGACATCCATAGACCTTCCAGTCAGAGAGACCTCTGTCACTGCTTTCAGCATTGGCACATAAGTGCCATACAGAAGATTATTACCAGATTCCCTGTTCTAGTCTTCAGAATTGTAAAGAGAAATCACAGAATCACAGAATCATAAGGGTTGGAAGGGACCTATGGAGATCATTGAGTCCAACCCCCTGTTAAAGCAGGTTCCCTGCAGTAGGTCACAATGGTAGAAGTTCTGACAGATTTTGAATATATCCATAGAAGGAGATCCTAAAGATCCTGTTTTCATAATTCCACCTTTGCTTAAGAAATTGAAGATGCTTTATTTCTGTCAAGTAAATTCTTACACTAGCTCTCTTTGGGTTTTATTTTGTTTTCACCAAAGGAGAACTTCAACCTCTACAGGTGAAGAGATTTTCCCCTAAGGTCTCCAATGCTTAAATGATTTCATTCATTTTCATAAGCAAAAATTCGGCATTTTTAAATAAGTGGTTGTTCCAAAAGTAATGCTTCCTATTTATTTCAATAGAAGTTATGACGGATTCAAAAAGCACGATATTACTGATTGATAGAGCAAATTATCAGCTACAAAAAACAATTTTTATTTTAAGACAGTCAATACCATTAGATGTGTATTTTTGCTACAGACAAATAAGAGCCTGCATGCTGCAATCATAAAAATCCACACAGTTGTTCAGAACATGGATTTTCTCTCACACTGCTGTTGCCACTGCCGAAATGCACCATCAACCACCTCTCTGTACGCACACCCAATGGTTCCACAAACATTCAGCAAGTGTCAATGAATGTCAATGATGGGTGCATTTTTTTCTGCATGGAGGAATTCAGTTCCACACCTTTGCTTCATACACACTTCTACATCAACATTTTTGTCAGTCCGCCCTTTGCTGCCATCTGTCATGGTAAAAAAATGTAGTGGAATATTGGTGGGTAGGTTCAATCTCTACTGCCATACCTCCAACATCCACCTCTGACACCGTGGGCCAACATAATGAAGTGTTGGGGATTACTCTCAGAGCAGCCCCCACAGAAATTTCTCAAACTTTTTGCTGTGTAAACTGACATATCCTACATTTAGTACTATCCATGAATACAGTCCACATATTCAATCTAGGAGAGCACATCAGTGTATTTAGCCGAGAACTGTAACTTGGAGGTAGGATCTCCAGGATTGACATTAATTAGATCTGACAGCCACCCAACAATGAGGTTCAGCACAGCTCCTGCAAGTGTCAGGAGCTCAGCACATAACAGCAGGGCTCTCTGTCCTTGACAACAGAGAGTGGTGAATACTAATCCAACATGCCTGAAAAGGAGTTTGCAGTACACTGCCTAAAATTGATGGGAAAAGTACCATCTTATTAACAGTGGGATTCTTTAATCGTTTCTTGCATTTTTAATGTGATAAGTAGGATTCTTTCCCAGAGCACAGCAAAAAAAAAAATAAAAAAAAATCAGTATGATAATGCTGGAATGATAAATGTCTAGTGCTGAGAAACTGTCATGCATTCAGCTATGCAGCACAAGCAAACTCTGCCAGATGTCAAAGATGCCTGCTCAGGAACATAGATGAAAAGACTTCAGCAGGAATTATGAGCATGCAGTATCTTTAAAGATGAACTTACCCCATTCTGTTAGACCTGATTCAACTGAGTTATTGGGCATACATATTTTGGGTCATCTCTGCTCTGGGTCATCATAAAATCACTCAATTTTAAGCATGGATTTCAAAGTAAACATGTTTAAGGGCACTGAGTATTGGTTTTAAAGGGAATGAAAGGAGGAAGTCAATGTCAGTGGATATAAAGCCTAGAATTTTGATTTAGAAGAGCACTAAAATTTAAACGGAGGCTCAAAGCATTTTTCTTCAGGGGATGTGTAGGATAAATCCATGCATTGCAAAGTACAGCATAATGCTTAGTAGGGTGTGAAATTAATAAGAGAATTTGACTATTTAGCACTTGAAACAACTGTTTTAATCCTTTAATTCCAGCATTAATAATGGCCTAAATATTATTTTTCTAGTTTGGTTTCCTGCACTCTACAATCCTTTACTCTCTTAATAGACTCTTTAGCAGGGTCTGTTCTGATAGGGCAATGGAAAATGGTTTCCAACTAGAGGAGGGTGATTTAGACTGGATATAAAGAAGTTTTTTACAGTAAAGGTGGTAAGGCACTGGAACAGGTTGTCCAGGCAAGTGGTGGGTACCCCATCCCTGGAGACATTCAAGGTCAGGCTGGATGGGACTCTGAGCATCTGATGGAGCTGTAGGTGTCCTTGTTCATTGCATGGGAGTTGGACTAGAAGACATTTAATGGTCTCTTCCAACTCAAGTGATTCTATGATCCCATGCTATGTGAAGACACAAGGTGAAAAGGAAGACAGAACACACGGTGTATCTCGTCATCTTCTATCGGTCCTTCATCTTCCTATTGAGTCATCTTCATTTAATATTGATAAGGGGAATGGGATTTTTTTTATTTTCTTGTTTCACTTTATTTTTCTTCCAAATATTTACTGTTAGGAATGATATGTGTACAAAATACGTAGAAAGAATCATCATTCCAGTCACTTTAGAAAGTAGGCTTCAGTACTTTCAGTAACCATGTATCTTAATTCACTTCATAGGCATATAGGAGGAAGATGGGAAATATTATCATGAGTGCTGTAGAAATAAAGTAGATTTAGAATACATATTAGGAAGAAACTCTTCACTGTGAGGGTGATGAGACACTGGAACAGGTTGCCCAGAGAGGTTGTGGATGCCCTCTCCCTGGAAGCATTCAAGACCAGGCTGGATGGGGCTGAGAGAAACCTGGTCTAGAGGAAGGTGTCCCTGCCTATAGCAAGGAGGTTTGAACTAGATGATCTTAAAGGTTCTTTCTAACCTAAAACACTCTATCATTCTGTGATTCTATGAAGATGGCTGTGAGAAATCTTGGAGCTCCTCTGTAAAGGAAAGTACCTGAAATACTAAGAATTTCTAAATTTGGACACTATTCAAATCAGAAAGAAACATACATTCACTGAGAAGTTTTATTAATCTTAATGCTGTAGGTTATATTTGCTTCAGGAAGAAGTCTATGTGAATAGAAGGGAGAAGCTGTAGGATATTGCATGGTCACATCAGCCACAGCCTAGAAGCACAAGAAATACGACCTTGAGAAAAAGCTTAAAGCTGAGAGCCTTTGCTACTGATTTGAAGTTTTTTTTTTCTGTTCTTAAGAAAGTAGGAATTTATACATAAAACTAAATATTCCTGTTATCAGAATCTCCTGCTAACCAGTACAACTCACAATACCTGTGTATCCACTTGGACTTTCCCAGGGATCTGATGCAAAGCTCTGTTCTAACATTCAGCAAATTGGAGCAATCACCCAGACTATGTGCTAGAATAAAAGTAGGGCACGGGTACAGAAAGTTCCCAGTGGTGTCCTCTGTGACTGTTTTCTCATCTTTGATTGCAGTCCAACCTCAGAGGTACTGTACACTGTGAAGCTGTTCCTCTGCCAAGTGAGATGCAAATGGAGCGTATATGAGGAGGGCTTGTAAAATGCTTATCCAGCACTTTTCATGACGCTTATCTCTGTGATAACTTTCCATTTTTTGTTATTCATATTGTAAGATCTGTGAATTCATGGTTGGCATTTTTTAGAAGAAGGGAAGGATAACATCTACTGGCAGATTCATATTTTCTGAGTAGAAGTGAAATGGGATCTAAAACAATAAAGATGAAGCCCTTTGCCAAGTCTCTGTTACCTCTTATGATATTAATGACCATATCAATAAGAGTATCTGCCAGTCTACATAGCTAACCGTTCCCCCACAGATGTTGTCTCCAAGCTTTACTTCAATCATGAAAGCTTATTTTCACTGAAGGTCCATCTGATATGGTTTTATGATTTTTGTTGTATTGTTGATATTCCACATCATAACATCATGTGGTGTATTGGAAGTTAAAGAGTTAATGCTCCAGCTCTGTGGATCATCGATAGTTCTGGGTTTACCTGTCTCAGAAGAGAAGAAGAACTGCATTCCCCAGAGGACTGCATGATTATTTGTATTTTTTTGTGTTTCCACCCAGAGGGAAAGATAAAAACTGTCTGTGGTCACGGGACTTTCTCTTCCCTTCGGGATCGCGCTCGGCAGTGGGTGTTTGTTGCAGCCGTCCGCCTTCAGCGTTAGCGTAAGGCCTTCGGTTCATCAGACACTCTCTCTCTCTTGCTCATTTTATTTGATTCATTAGCCTCAATTCCAATTATATTGTATTATATTGTGTTATTTTGCTTCTGATATCTTATTTAGTAAATTAGCTTTCCTCTTCAGATCGTTGCCACTGTTTTGTTCCTAGGCCCATCTCCCTTCTCCTTTTTCCCTTTCCCCCTTCCCATTCACTGGGGTGTGGGTCCGTGGGTCCCCTGCCTCAATTGTCATGGTACCGGGTCAAACCGGCCCTCAAACCTTTGACACCATCCAAACTCAAATTTAATACGTCCACAAGAAGATTTTGGGGATAATGGCAGAACCCAGAGACAGATTTCAAAGTAATTGTATTTCTTCAATCTCTTCCCTTGCAGATTTGAAGAAATGCAGTACAGGAAAAAAAGTGTATACACATTGTGTCGTCATATTAAGAGATTTGTAGTTCAGTTGATTCTGTCCAAATGAATGTTTTTGAATATAAAATTGTACATGAAGTGTCGTTAGTCTTCTCTTGTTGATCTGAGACTATACATTCCTTATCAGACGCAGACAACTGGTTATAATCCAGTTCTTTTCAAATCTCTCTTTAAAAAGAGCTTTCCTATAGACTTGACAAGCATAATGCTAGGAGTTGGAGAAGCCACAAAGAAACAATGCTGAGAAGTGGGAGAAACTGAGCGAGGTTTAGTACTGCGCTGACATCATTTCTAGCAAGTTTATGAAGCATAAAGAAGATCACATCTACTCAGAGCATAACTCATGCTTCTGAGGTAGATATTTATTCACATAGTGCAGGGACAATGTATGACTTTTAAACAAATTATGAGATTAAGTGGTGCTGAGATTCTGGGTTGCTCGTGGGAAAGACTGCTTCCCAGCTTGGATTTCCATATGAGCTCATCTTGGTTGTCCGTGTAAATCAGGCAGCCACAGTGAGTTTGCTATCTACCTATGCAAATAAGTGATCATTTACCAAACAGTGGCATCACTGTGCATAAATTATTACAAGGAAAGGAAAACAAGAATATTTTTTACAGAATGTTCTATTAACAATCGAGTCCAACCCCCAAAATCTGAATTGTTTCACATATCCACAATGAAGACACTTGTTTCTCATTTCTGCTGTACAGAATGAGATAATAAGGTAATAAGGATTTCCTGGGCAAGGTAAAGCTGAGCACACATCATTCATCTTGATTAATATTTCAGATCAATATTAGAAGATAAGAAAGAGGAAAAACAAGCTCTTCAGACTTGCAGGCTAATTTTATATACTTCAGAACTGAGAAATATTTGATGGCTGCCATGTTCCTTCCATTTCCCTGTACTAAAGTGAACATACTTTGTGAGTGAATTATGCGTATAATTTAGTTCTAACTTGGTGGAAAAAAGGCTAAGTCACTGGAAATTATGTGACAGATTTCTAAAGAACATAGATGGATTTTGGTCGCTAAGTCTTTAGCTGAACTGATTGTTCAAAGGAGCTTAACATGTGGATATAATTTTCTAAAAGATTTCCCAGAGGGCTAATAGGGTAAAATAAGTCAGATATGTTACGTGATTAATGTAGTTGCTTTGTCATCATAATTCAAGTGGTCATCAATTAGATCAGTGTAATGGGGTCAATTACAAACTGTCAAAATTGTACAGTTTGGACAATCATAGAAAAAAGAGAGGGAAATATGTAACATAAATATAAAACTGACGTCATGATCTGGGCTGATATGATATATTCTTATTATAGACTGACAAGCAAAAATTTAGTTATGACAAAATGTATAAGCTCACATTTATTTAGAAGTGGTCATACACCTACAAATAACCTAGAGACAAGTGTTCAATGTAGCATAAATATTGGATAAAATTAGCTAAAATCTTGGAAAAATTCTTCCCTTGAGTTGGAAAGGAAAATTCACCTGTTACTGACTTTGACAAAAGATAAAAGATAGAATTCAACCAAGAAACAGTTCACTTACTCATTAATAAAAAAACAAACACCAGTAAGCTGACGTTCCACTTGATTTAATAAACGCACTTGTTTTCACTTGTTTCACTTGTTTTTACAAAAGCAGATGCAGACATGACTAAATATTCCATATACTAAAAATAAAAATAAAAAATAAAGGACAAGAAAACAGAAATTTGAACTCATCTACTGTGTAGAAGATCTGTAGTTCTTGGGAGAAAAAAAAAATACATTCTCAANAAACATTCCCAAAAAAAAAAAAAAAAAAAAAAAAAGATCAAAGTACCCTAACAGGAATTACTACTGATATAATATTATTAGGAGGGACAGGATTTCTCATATGTCCCCATTTACGCTGCATGTCTTACAGTTTATTACATTTGGGAACTAAAATTTTCTAGAGTTGGATTCTATTAGTTGTAGTCAGTACATCATGTGATAATTCATCTCACCCAAAGTTCTGCCAACTAGTTACACTGATCATGTATGCTTCTGTCATATTCATTGTCAAATCATACCCAAGGACCATATTAACAACAAGTGTAAGTTCTCTTCATATATTTTTATTCCTCTCCGGGTCAAAATGGAGAAGAGGAAATGAGGAATTAACCCCTCAGGAACCGGAACTTTGTGTTAAGAAGTCCAGCCACTGACTGTATGAGTAAAAGAAAATCGAGAATAAGCCCTTTTTCATGTCAGAGACATTTTGCAAGGTGGCATTTTATGTGATGTTAAGAATTTGAATATAATTGCTCAGGATGACAAACTGCTTGTCTTCACTATTGAAGAAATATTTTCCTAACATCTGGTGTGATTCTTGCAGAACATGAGCCAAAAAATTGTTACCAAATTACCCTGCTATCCTACAGGATGAAGGTGTGTAGTCCCCAGAAAAAACTTCATCTGGTTTAATTCCACATCCTGAGTAACACAAAAAGAAATATCAGGGATCAAACCAAGGAGCCATTGCCCTACTTCCAATAGCCAACAAAAGCAATGAGGGGAACGTATCAAAAGTGTATGTATCTAATATTGTCTCAGCTACCACCTGTTCCTAGCTTGAGAACTTCATAGGCTGCATGTGTTTCTTGATTAGACTACTCAGCCAACTAATACTTTTGCTTTTCAGTACATTTAAATTCTTCTCTGGATCTCACACATTCCTGCTATCCTGAGATTATTGCTATGTTAGGGAAATGATCTAAGAAAAGCTGACTCAATTGTCTGATAAAAGCTTTTTTTTTTTTTCATAGCTATAAGCAGATTAAAAGATTTCTAATTAATGGCTGCAATCTCTGAGAATTTAATGATCCAATTGATTGTGTTGGTTTCTGTGGCTGTGAGACCACCTTTGGTTTTAGTTAAGATTTCTGTGAGACTGCTTATTCATTGGTGGCACAGTAAAAGGGATACGAGAAAAGTTGAGAAATGGATCTAGCAGCTCAGTTGGTGTGGCCCCGTGGAGGCAACACTACAGGTGACCTCATAGAGAACAGGTCTATGTACTGCATGATGGGTACAGCTCAGTGGTTCAGCTACTGATTGGGTCTCGCTCTGTTATGTTTCTGTCTTCCTTACCTGTAAAAGAAATATGCACTTGGGACTTAATCTAAGAGCGTGGTCTTGTTGAATTTTCAGACTACAGCTTTTTTGTAACAGTCACCAAGCAGACCTCTTCTCTGTGGTAACTAGTGATAGGAAGAGTGGTAATGGTGTTAAGTTACGCCAGGGGAAGTTCAGCTTGGGTATTAGGAGTCATGATGCATTGGATCAGGCTATCCAGGGAAGTGATGAAGTCATTGTCCCTCAAAATGTTCAAGAAATGTGAAGATGAGGCACTGAGGGACATGGTTAGTGAGCATGGTGGTGATGGGTTGATGACTGGACTACAAGATCTTAGATGTTTTTTTCTAACCATGATTCTACAGTTCTATGAACAGGAAAGGAAATTGCACATCAGCAGTACGCTGTAACTGTAAACCCCAAGAGACTGCAGTGAACAGTCCTCCTGTACCTCTGGTGAGGGTAATTTAATCAGTATGCTGCAATGTCAAACACTATACCTTCCACTGACCTACCATAAAATCTGTTTTTCATATTCTACATCTTGGTTATCTTCTTTTAGAGATCAGTTTGGCTGACTTCAGTAAGTGCAAGCTCTAGCTATGGATTTCTGAAATTGCCACAGCAATTGTGCTCCTAGGAGATTCTGGGAAAGGGCAAATCTTGGTTACATTCCCTAGGCAGTGAAAATGGCAGCCTCCAACAAGAGTGCAGAACTACAGACACGTGCCAGTGTGGCAGTAGGATTGAGCAGGGCTACAGAGAGGCAGTGGAAGTGAGGAATAGTAAAATGATTCCATGATGGGAAGAAAGGAGAGTTGGTACATCTGGACTGTAAGGGAGGAGGATGCAGATTTCAAGTGTGAAGAAACAGTGACATGATGTGTAGCAGTAGTGAGATTTTGATAATGTGAAAAGTTCTAGGGCAGGAAGGATGTTGTGTACATGATGTATCTGATGAAGATCCCTGCTTAGGTGAGAGAAAATCTACACACAAGTGCACCTCACCTTTGTCACAGCTCTTACTCCTCTTTTTATTGCATGTTCTTCTTTCCCTTTGGAAATATATCATTCCTACATGTACAGCAGCACAGATCTCTAACATTAGTTATATACTATAATTAAGTAAACTGTCTATATATAATGCTATATAAGCATATGTGGATGCATTATGCATAAAATACCTATGTATATTACTCCTTCAACATATAGCAATATACATATTTCAGGCTGTATACTGTGTGAAAACCAATGTTTTCAGAAATCACAGTTTAATATGGACTGTCATTCAAGGATTCTTCTTGACACAAGTTAGTGGTGATCCTTCTGCTGAATGTTTAATCTCCCAAACTCTGGATTTCTATAGTCCATGTGAATTTTGTCTTTCACTGCCTTTTTTAGAAAAAAGACCACTCTGAATCTTGTTTGATGGGAAAAACTGAGGAAAATTGTCTTCAACTCTCATTGCTCAGAAACTAGAAAAGGCTTTATTTTTAGAGGCATCTTATCACTATGAAATCAATATTATATTATTTAGTAGTGGTTTTCATCATGACTTTTGAATATTTCAAAACCATTGTTGTTAGCTTCATGTTTCACCAAGAGCTCACTGGGAGCTGCTGGGCTCCCGTAGTTCCAGGATTCAATTCATTTCTACTTTAAATTTTTGATGTTGATATTTCAGTATAGCTGCAATATGGACAATAAATGTAAAAGTCAAATACTTTGTTTCAATCCCTATGTGTCATTTGCAGTCCTGATTTCCCCTTTTGTAATTAGTTTTGTAAGTAAAATTGTACTGTAACGCCTACAGTAATTTGATTTGCTTTCTATTGCTCTTTCTTTGCTTATTTCTATCATTACTCTGTGATTTCACAATTTCTGTTTTTTTCCTGTTTAAATTTAAATAATTATATCATATTATTTCCTGCTTTCCTGTTCATTAAGCACTTCAACACGTTGTTCCATAATCTTCTTACTGACAGCCCCATGTTGTATGCATTCATTCTGACTTGCTACTATTTACATAATGAGAAACCACTTTTTTAATCTTCACTGTAAGATTTTCTCTTATTTATTCCTTAACTCTTAATAAAAATTTTGCTATGAATTTTTCCATTTGCAATTTTTAATTTGCATTTTTTTACTTTACCCCTCAGTTTCTTTATTAGGTGGTAAATCAGATCATAAATGCATTTAGTGTTATCAGAGCAGACAATCAATGTGCATGCAGATGTGAGAGCTTTTATAGCTCTTAAATCAAATATGGATTTACACAAATGCAAATGCATCCATTTAGTTTCTATGCACAAAGTTTACCTGAGATGCATAAACACACAGAAACTATAAAAATGAAGAGGCAGTTTTCATAAACACAGAGAGGATATTCTATAGCTTTATAGAACTTGGACCTGTAAATCTTAGAATTAGTAGAAGAGGAAATTTGCAGGGAAAGAAATTAAAGCATTTTCCAGGTGAGTGTTTTGGCTGCCAGGTTAGATTATCTTTTGATTAATTCATTCTAAACCCCAGTCCTAACTTCATTATTCTGCATAGGCAATACTTCCATTGCTTGCTCCACTTGAGGGCAACATGAAATAGGACTTTGAAGCCCACTAGGATAAAAGGTTGAACATTCTAACTAGTGGGTAATAACACAGGAAAGGAGGTGGCAGTAAGACTTTGAAGTTGTTGTTTAAATATTAATAATCAGGGGCTTTGTAGTGGAGGAATATAGAGAATTAATTGGGTACTAAGCTGCTCAGAGCTGTCACCAGAGAGGCATCCATGAGCACGCCAGGAGGCAGTGCAGAGTCACCTGGAGAACTGCTACTGCCAGGAACAGAGGCACTGTAGAGCTGGATGTCTTTGGTCTGGCAGCTGCCTTGGTTTCAAACCGTTTCCCTCTCCGTTTCCCTCTTTGGGTTCTTATATTCTCTTTTAGGTATGGCATTCTATTCTTTAAAAGAGTTCAGTCAGTGGTGGTCAAGACTGTATCTAAAGTGGTATGGGGCAAACAAACAAACAAAGCATAGTGGGACTCCACCAAAACTGTAAAGAACTAACTTGTGTCGTCTTCCCTTGTGTGGTCTGCTGAACCTTGTCTCATTCCTGTGCTTGGTCAGGAGACAGGAGTAGCACCCTCTCTTCAACTGCATTCTTAAACTGAGATTAAGCATGTCACCAGTCCTTCTTAGAGAAGTAGATCTAATGTATATGACAATAGTCATCTAGTTGTTTTGTTTTTTTTTGCTAGCCATAGAGTCCATTAAATATTTCTGATTGTTGTTGACATCACCTTAAATGTTCACAAAAGGCACTATTTCAGATAGAAGTAAACCTCTGAGAGGCCAGCTATAACATCAAGCTACTGACTGATGGCTAGGGACTAATTTTCCTGTTTGCTGATGGTTATGTGTTTGCTATGCAGTGGGAAGCTCTACATATGACATCTCAACAGCTTTTTAGCCTATCTTTTAGCTGTTTAGGTTATATCTTTATATACTGGGGCCTATGGCTTTTCTTTACTTGTGTCTGCTAATTACAAAAAGAACAGTAGTTCCTGTCGGAGATACAGAGCTCAGTCAAATAGTTCGCTTTGCCAGTATATCACTTCTGTGAGGGAAAAAAAGAAATCTGTAATGTAGAACATTTAATAGCCCACATGCTAGCTGTGTGCTGTATTTTCCAACCTCTGTGCCACACATAGGTTCCTCTTCAGGAAGCCAGAGGAAAGGTTTTCCTCTAAGACTTAAACATGTGTTTGTTTGACACACAAGTCAGGAACAGATAGAGCCTTAGATATCCATTACCTGTAAATTACCCAAGAGCAGTCACAGATTTCAAAGGACAGATTGCCTTTAGGAACCTTCTCTTTTAACTTGTTTGAGGTTTCTAACTCTCTTACCTTGTTCAAATGCCAGCTGTGCTCAGACAAGGCACACTTTGCCTGCAGATGAGTTTATGGACAGTGTGAAGATGTTTTTTTCTTTATCATCCATGTGTTGTAGCAAGATTCTGCTGCAGAGAAAATAGGAGGTACAGGAGGAAATTTTCACTCAGAGTCTGATGATGCACTGGAACAGGTTTTCCAGGGAGGTTGTGGATGCCCCATCCCTGGAGGCATTCAAGGCCAGTCTGGATGTGGCTCTGGACAGCCTGGTCTGGTGGTTGGTGACCATGCCCATGGCAGGGGGTTGAAACTAGATGATCTTTGAGGTCCTTTTCCACACAGGTCATTCTATGTTTATATGATTCTATCCCATGTGACCCTACTCTAAGGAATCTGCATTAGCAGGGGTTTGAACTATGCGATCTCTAGAGGTCACTTCCCAACCCTACAGTTCTGTGATTCTGTTATTCTGTAACACTGATCATCTCTCTTAATCAGAAATGCTAATGCAGAATGGCAGGAGGCCCTTGGGGGCATGATCTGCATGCAAAGAGCATAAACACTGCAGCAAGAGTCTCAATGCTAAACACATAAGAATGATTAAAGCTCCTCACTAATGTGGCAAGACAAGGAGATGAGGTGACATCAAACACCAAAAGGAAAGAATTCCTGAAAAAAGCTAGGAAACTTCACTGAAGTAGACAATGAAGAGGCAGATTTCAAGGCACACTGGAGAGAAATATAGCTCTTCGTGCTCTGCAAAATTCATAGATCTCTGACTGATAATGGACGTGGAGAACTGATAATGTTAATGCTCCATCTCTGGAGGTGTTCAAGACCAGGTTGGATGGGGCCCTGGGCAAATTGGTCCAGGGCCAGATCTGGAGGCTGGTGGTCCTTCCATGGTAGAGGACTTGGAATTTGATGCTTGGGGTCCCTAGACCATGATATGATTCAATGATACTATGATTTCATGATATGAGCTGAACAATGAGTCGGATTTTCACTAAGCAATTTATGCAGTTCTGAGGAAGGAACTTGCAGAGCATCTTTTCATTGTTCTTGAATGCTTCTTGCTTCTTCCCCAGTTCTAGTCCCAGATGCTGCTCTTCACACTGATTCTGGTTACGTGCCCTTTGTTATGTTTGTTCATCTCCTTTGCAGAGAAGAATGTGGCTGAAATGATTCTGTTGCCCTTTTTTCCTATGCTTTGTAAAGTCAAAGGCATGAATTCACAAAAGCAGAAATACATGGATGGATTAGCATGGGAGTTGGATACCCAAATGGTCTTTGAGGTACCTGAGAAAATATTTAAACACCACTGATATTTAAACCTTTAACAAAGATACTATTTCTGAATCAAATAGTGGCTTGTCTATTAAAACTACTTAAACTCTAACTGCCAGGTGCGAATACTGCCAGCAGCACTGTTTTGCTGCTGCAGAATTCAGATATTAAAGCTTAGCTGGAAGCTCATTTACTGGAAGACACGAGGCAAATATCAGACTAAAGCAACTTTCTCCTGCTATTGACATGCAGAGAAGTCTGCCAGGACATGTTTATTAGCTTCCACTCTAGGGAGTTGCATGCTGTGGCTCTACTCAGTTTAATCTCTTATCTTTGTGAACTATTATTAATGCATTTCAAACATAGAACATGGAGATTCTAGTCTTAATTAGGCAGCTGATGCACTGAAACTGTAAATGGAAATGAACTTCAGGAAATGAGTATTCTCAAACTGTTCAAAGACATTTCCTCATTGTAAGGTGATTGTTCAGTGTAGCAGCAACAATATCATCATTGTGGAGTATCTCCATCCATAGAGTGTGAAGATGTCAGATTTCATTAAAAAGGGAAAAAAAACAGAATGTTTTTGTGTGTGTATGTGTGTGGTTGCAGAAAGAATATTGTAAAATAAAGTCTGGACTCACATTGCAAACATACACCTTTTCTTCTTTTTTTTTTTTTAAGTCAGACAATACAACAGCTGAAGGCACAAGAAGAGAATCATGAAAGGTCAGTGTGTAACATTGCTGCAGGCACCTCTTTGCCCTGACAGCTGAAGACAAATTTAGTTTCTACATCCTAAACATGCACGCTGCCTGATTTGCAAATGTAGCCCACTTATTACGCAGCCAGATTTCCAAGAACCAAGGCTCTGATTAATAACGAGCCCCAAAACTGATGATGTATCTATTTCTGAGCCAAATTTTCTTCTTTCAGAAAGCAGACTTTGAACTGCAGCTCTCTCAAGAGGAAGAGTTATAAAAACTGCATCTGGAACTGCAAATGAAATGGGATGATGAATGGGTGAAAAAGTCTAAAGTTTCAATCTCAGACAAGCAAGGCTTTAATCAATGTCAAACACTAACCTGGATGCTTTGAGAGAGAGGATGCAAAGAAACTAAACTGTCTAAATGGAACTATTCCTGGGCAAGAAGACAAAGACAGAAACAAATAAACAAGAAAAAAACAAAGAAAAAAAGCAAAACCAAAGCCACTAATAATATATCATAGATTGAGTGTGGATGGGAACAGTTGAATTAACTTCTGCATATTTGTATGTCCTTACTTTTGTTAATAAATTAACTTCACAAACCACTCATATTCCAATTTTTGTCAGAAATATCATTTTTTATTACAATAGGACCTGTAGTCACATGCATAAATATTGGTGCAATAAAATATATTTCCACAGACTGTTAGCTTGTAATTGACATAAAATTGTGCTCCCCCTGTATTTAAAAATTTCACTTCAACCAGTTGAACATGCTGTTTGAAGAAGTAAACAAACCAAAACTGCTATTTAAACATGACCCCTCACCCTCCCTCCCCTTTTATATGGCCAAGAAAACTAAAATAAATGGAAAAAAAAAAAAGAAAGAAAAGAGAGAGTCTGAAGAGAAAATATCACATACAAAGTACTGTTGGGAACAGCTATTCCTGAATACAAAAGTTCAATGAAAAACCGTAACCTTAAAAGTGTTATATGAGAAGACTCTAATTTTAAGAGTTTAAATGCCTCTTTATTGAAAATCCAACATGGTCAAATAAATAACGATCATGATCTTTCAGTCATAAAAGAGTACAATTCACTCATTTCCTTGTTCTAGGCATATGTATATGCTTTCCAAGTCATTTGGAATCATCTAAATGTGTTTAGAATTGTGAGATAGTACTTGTCTCAATTTTTGAGGCTAGAAAATGGAAGACACACCACCACTGCTGCTGCTGTGGTAGAGTTGTTATCTGAAGTCTTTGGCAGAGATGTTCAACCATCATTTTTCACGACTGTTTGGGTCTCGGTCTTCATGACCAGAACATCACCTGTGTATCCTACGGCCCTAGTTGATGGGATATCCTGAGGTTTTATGGAGAACTGAAATGAATATGAATTTTAAACCCACTTTGCAGTATCGTTACCCACTTGGGTAGATGTGGCACTGAGGGACATGGTTAGTAGGCATGGTGGTAATTGGTTGAGAGTTACAGTAGACGATCTTAGTGTTCTTTTCCAACCTTAATGCTTCTGTGATTGTATCTGATATTTTTCATTGCAAAAGGGGAAAATGTTTCATTTTGAAATGGCTATGCAATTAGGACTATTGATCCCTAATGACCAGCAAAGAAGGCATAATATAGAATTTATCAATTAGAAAAATTAAGGAATCCAATCTGTTTGGGATTGACACAGTATAATTAAGTATTACATTTGTTCCTGAAAAGGTATCAGCACAGTGAGCTCATTAATTCCAAATTAAAGCTTTCATTCTGACCTGCCTACAACCACCCTTTCTGCAAGGGCTCTGTTTACTCGATGCCCAGGTGGCATTCACACATTTGTTACATTATAGAAGGAGACCTGACAGGTTCTTATCACTTCAGTACAAATAAATATGAACATTTGGAGTGATACAACTTCCTGAAGAAGACTGATTCTTCATATTTTTCTTATTCTTGTCGTTTAAATACGTATGACTTTAGGTCTTATACAACATCATATAATGCTTAGCCTAGAATTGGACCAAACTCTGCCCTCCAGCTGCCAGAAGCAGAATATTTGGCCCAGAGCTGTGATTGTAGCAAAACCTGACACAATTGAAATACAGGGAACATGCAGTGTGACCACGGGTTAAAGCAGGTTTATAAAATGCATTGAAGCAAAATTAAAAGAAAAAGATAAGAAATAAAACAAAACAAAACAGAAACAAACAAAAACTATATGTCCTCTAAATATTTTATTTATGTTTTTTTTCAATTGCCATTATCCCAGACTTTTAGTCATAGCTGTCATAAACATGAATGTTCCTAGAAGCTATTAAAGATAAGTGATCAGAAGATAACTAAAGCTGAGTACATAGTAATTTTTGGGGAAGCAACTTCCTTTGCTTGAGGCATCTAGATTTACACATAAAGCATGGTATTCAGCTCATGAAGCCTTTTAGAAGCTATCTATATGTCTAGGTGCTTGTGTTCCCCACAGTGCTAGCTGAAGGTATGAATTAAGTGTTAACCTTTCTAAGGCTTCCAGACAACTTGACTTAAATAATGCTTTAAATCTGAAATAACTGACCTGGCAGTAGTTCTTAATTGCTGCCTAACTGCTGAGATTATTAAACCAGTACCATGACATCCGTGCAGCCAGTTTCCATTTGCAGCACATCTGCAGCTAATCGAATCATCCTGTGCAGCCCCATGCTGCTTTACAACCCCAACTAGGTTAACTGAGGTGGAATAATTGGAGCTAATTGTTGCAGTACAGACAAGCCGTGGGTAGATTTAAACGTTAGGGCATTACAGCACCATGTATTTATGCTAGAGGGCACTCATAATTCACTCTGAGCCATAATACATCTTGGCATTTGTATAACATATTAAGGCACTGTGCCAACAGTAACTTCCAAGGAGTGCTGTGAGGTAGATGTGTACATCAATCCCTATTTTACAGATGAGGAAACTGAGGCAGAAAGATGTTTGACCCAGATCACAGCAGGAGCCTGTGTTAAAGGATGACACTGAACTCAAGAAAGATCTCAAAGTTATTCTCCTTGAAAAAAGTCAGTCCATATATAGGGATTTTTACATCTTTGTGTGTGCATACAGGTGCACAGTGGATGTGGCTTTTTATTTTAAAATCAAACCTTGCCTTCTTATTCTAAAATCCTATGATAAAAATGTATCAATTTAAGGTTGTAAGCAGAGCACACAAAGGTCCAAATCTCCATCCTTGGCTCTCCCCTGCATTTCCTAGATATTAACAGAGCATTCAGTAACAAACTGAGCTGACACTTGAACCACATGGGATTCACATCGTAAGGTCACGGAGATTTTTGTTTTGTTTTTCCTACCCATCACCTGTTTGCTAGCCTCTGGGAGCTTTGTTCCTACATCTCCAAGAAGTATTGTGGAGTACTGCAGCGATTTCTGCAAACCCCTGTATAGGACTGCCTCCTCCCTTCCATGGTGTTACACATCTCCAAGGACAGAAACCCATCTCAAAAAACAACTCTTGCCACTGACAGTTCACAGCTCAGGGAGGAAAAGGCCGAATGGGAACAAGAAAGTCAAAGTGATTTGTCTGTGGCAGGAGACAGGCAAAGTTTGTCTTGCGGGGACCTGCAGCCAGATGTCAAGAGTTTTCATCCAGACACTTGTCTGCGTGAGTCCATGAATATTTCATGAGATTCTGATAGTCAGCCATTTCATTTCCAGAACACAGCTCAACAGATCCTGCAAATTCTCAAGGAGTGCTTACCCCCAAGACTTTCCCATTTTGCTTCCTATGATGATTGTGGTTTCTATGATCATTCACAGAAATTTGTTTTCTATGAGAATGTTCTCAGAAAGCGTATATCCTAGTATTCAATAAAGATGTGTTTCTGTAAAGTTTAATAATTACGTTATGAAAAAATTTCCTGTGAGAATTGACGTAATGGAGAGGATGCATTTGGGGATTTGTGGAATACATGGCATGAGGGGTGAAGAGGTGGGAACAAAATCGCTGAGTTTTTCTGGTGGAGATGCTGGATTTCTGAAACAGATAACCTTTCTGAAAACTGTCAGCTCCATCACCTGTGAGACTACCCCTGATTCACTGTTTTATCACCCCTTACTTGTTATAAGTCTTCAGGGAGAGACAACAAAATCTCACTTTCAGTCTCACAAGCTGAGATCTTGTAGAGAACTGAATTACATGAATGGTTGCTGCATGTTTAGCCTTGCCAATTCATACAGGAGAATGACCTTGGAAATATTTCACTGTGCACATTCTCATTGCCTCTCCCTGAACACCTATATCTTCACTGTCATCATCTTCTCTCTCATGTGAAGAGATCATTCAAGTGTGGATGGGAAGCAAAACAACATAATGATGATGGTTGTCTGTTAAGGGAATTGAGAGGATGGGCTGGAAAACCAAGGAATAAGTAAGTTACTGCTTCAGGAGTGTCACAAAAATGAGTTTTGAGAAGCCACATTGCAGAGAAATAGGTTTTGATATCACTAGTGGTGACACCCACCAGGAAAACACAGCCATCACCATGAGTCTTATCTGACTAGTAGTCAACGGCAGTTTTGAGTAGTTGCTATCAATGAAAATTTTGCAACAAATTTTAGCTGTTAAAATTATGGAAAAAACTAAGTATATTTTTTGATATAAAGGAAATCTGTTTATGGACAACCTGGGTAGGGTGGGTACATTGGATGAAGAATACACTGTGAATTACATTTGTTTGGCTCTTGCAATAGTTAGAAGTCCCTTAGGATTTAAAGCAAGCTGAACAACTGACAATCTTGCTGGAATTCAAATGTGGTTTTATAATATCTGTTTCAATAGGCTGAACTGGATCACTCTCACTAGCAATTATGTGTTTCACCAAGCATCTGGAAGCTTCATTGATGTTTATATTTTCCTGCAAGTGAAAGAGAAAGAGGTTGATTAGTCAATATTAATTGCACCATGCCGCATATTTCCTGCATATAATTAAACTTTTCTCTGGGTGACATCAAAATTTTATTCTCCGTAATAGGCAGCTTTTAAAAATTGACTGTACTAAATAATGCTTACTTTTTTTTTTAATTAGTTAGGTTTCATGTATTTTATGATTCACATCTCCTTTAAATTATACACAGATCTCACTTAAAATTACCTGAAAGATTTGATTGCTTCAATAAACTAAACAAATGCTAAAGAGATGTTAAAGACAAATGCCTGAAGTAAAGCTCTCAAATCCACATTTCACAACTTGAATGACTATAACTCTGATTTCAAAGTAATAATTTTCCATCGGCAATTACAGCCACTAATAACTCTTACTTTTTAAGAGACTTTTCCACAGTTCCAGGGAGGTTTCTGTATACACTGCTCACAATGAAACTTCAGATGAACAGATTTATTGAAAAAATAATACAATCTCCACTTATTCACAAAACAGCAAAAATAAGCTCTATAGCATTAAGATTCCTCAGTTATTTTTTTGTTGAGGGTGAGTTATTTTCAAAGTGCAGCTTCAGAAGAGATATATCACCATTGGTTTCATTTCCAAGACAGAAATCCTCACCCCAGGGACTCAGAATTAAATGCACAGCACGTCTGTTCCTTCAAGGGCTTTCTTTCTACATCACGTTCAACTGGCAGCAACCCTTATTCTGTTTGTAGAATAAGCAGAGCTGAAACAACCTCATCAGTGAGATGCAGCTCAGCACAGTATATAAAATAAGCAGTAATACTGAGTAAGGATAGTAAGGATATTTAAATGACAGCCACCTGTATGGCTGGAATGAAAAGTCAGGTCTTCTGACACAAAGTGCTCTCTTCTACTCTAGCTATTGGCACATACTTTATGTGACTGTTGGTTGGACTAGATGATCTTAGTGGTCTTTTCCAACCATTATGATTCTATGGCAAGAGAGTGAAGCTCACTGCTGATATGGAATATTATATCGCACACCCACAATGCATACACAGGTAAATCTATATACGAATATATGTCTGTATTGATGTATACACATGCTCCAAGAAAATTATATATTATTTTTAATTTAAGGCTGACCCACATTTCCAAGCTCTACCTAAGGCTTGCTGTACTGAGACCACAGTCACCCCCACACACAAAGCCATGAAATTCACCTTCAGAAAATGGTCAGCATCAATGCAGCAACACTAACAAAATAGCCTGCAAAATTTTATGTGAAACACTTCCTTCGTGTCTGTGTTCGAAAATATCAGATGAGATGTTTAAGTATGAAGTTTAGCTATTAAAAAAATAATAATCTGAAGTGCATGTGTGCGTTTCAGTAGAGATGGTGTAATTGATGGTCAGATGAGTCACAAAAGATCAAAAAGAGATGGTCACAAAAGATCAAAAGCCAAATCAATGGTTTCTGATTCTGTGAGGCTAATTTCTAATCCCCTTGCAATCTACTGCAAGGCTCCACAAACTCCTCTGGCCTCACTTTTGCACCACAAAAAAGACTGGAAGTCTGTGGATTTAACTGAAATTGTTAATTAGTGCAATTCACAGCATTCTTAAACTGCACGAATGAATTTAAGAATCTGAACTTTGTCCTATAAAGAATATCCACTGGTTGTTAAAAAAATAAAATAAAATCTTTAGGCTAGCCATTTGCATACTAATGCCTGGAAAGTAACAAAGAGCTGAGAATCAGGTCTGTACTGAGGTGTCAAAGTGCTACAGCATCACATGGTTCTCTGGGACCAGACAAACAAATTCCTTAGGCAGGCACCAAAAGTCTTTTTCAGGACACTGTGAAATTTTCTTAGGAAAAAAAAAAAAAAAAAAAGATGATGAGAAATGTCTCAGTGCTGCTTAGTAATCTAATGATAAAACAGGATTGCTAAATGCAAAAAGAAGCCACATGAGTCTTTTCAATCATTTTTTCCATTATCAATGAACTGGTAAGCACTTCATTTAGCTATGTGCTGCTTCTCTGGGATGGCAGCATGCAATTTTTCAAGAATGCCTAAGTGACTCCCTGAGATTGTGTCCAAATTCATTAATGCTGACGTGTATTGACAGCAACTCTCTTTCTCAGTGATGTAAGATCAGCATTTTATCCGAGTGGGGAAGGGCCACCCCAGGCCCACAGAGATGTAACATGGGAGCAGGTGACCATCCTGAAACAAGAAATTCAGAAGGAAAAGCAATGCTGTTCTACCTCAACTAGAACTCAAACCAAATCAAAATCAGATTATTAAACCTTCTTTTTACTTTTTGGGAAGAAAGCCAAAATTGAACATGTGAATATTGTTTTGACATAAAAATTCAAAATATTTAGTTTTGGAAAAAAATGAAATGTTTTGCTTCTTCTGCATTGCTCTTTCTCCTTTTTGATGAAATGATTTACCAAAGTTAACTCATACTGCTGACTCCTTTCCTGGTTGCATTTTAGATTGAGTCTATTGTTTCACAGATCTACTGATTATTTTAAGGTTTATGCTGAGCTCTCACCATTCCACCTGAATAACTTCTGCTTTTCAGTTCATGCCTACCTTCCTCTGCCAGAATACCAACCCTGGAAATTGCATTTGCAGCCATGCTACTGCATTTCTGCTCTTGGTTTTGAGTTAGTAGAAAGGAATAAATTTAATGGCAGGGAGGTTGGATTTGGATGATCATTAAGGTCCTTTCCAATCTATGCCATTCTGCAATTCTGTGACTCTATGATGAAACAGTAAAAGGTCCTATCCATAATGTGTGCTGGATCAGTCATATTCTCATCAAGCCTTTGGCCCAGTGACTCCTCAACATTTGTTTGAATGATCCAAATTGTCTGGTTTAACATTTCTTCCAGGGCACGAGGGAGCAAAAGAGGAAGGGTGACCTCTACGGACAGCACTGCTGTTCTTAAGTTTTAACTCCAGTCTTCTCCCATGGTTCAGATGACAACTGGAATGTGGTACAGGTGAGAAGCAGCACATTAAGTCACTCACTGCAAAGGCACCTGTGTTCATGCCACCAAAGCAGCTCTGTGCCTTGACCATTCTCTTTCTGATGCTATTGTTGCATTTGATCAGACATTGCTTGATTCTGATCTATCTAATGAAATATTGATTTCTACGCCTCCACTCCTACAATGTATAAAAAAATATAAAGGAATAAAAGAAAAAAAGAAAAAAATCAATATTCTGTTAGGAAGCAAAGCAGCTGCAGAGAGTAGGAGGTGATCGGCTGTCCAAACAGACACACAGGGATCTGACAATTTCAGTGAACAGGAGGTGTTGGAAAGCAATCTAGGGAAGGATGGAGAAAAAGGAGCAGGTGAAAATTCGTCTAGCAAATACAAACAAACAGTCAAGACTGGACAGTGAGGAGTACTCACAGACACCCTACTGATTGTAGTGAAACATGGACATAGACCCCATTATGCCTAAAAATAAAATGCACTACGTTTGAAATATATATATATGAAAGAAAACAGAGTTAAATGTCTATGTAGAAGTGGTTTAACTGTTGCCATTTTGTTCTACATGAAACACCACAGGAATCATCATGATTACTGCCTATCACCTTTCCTTCAAATTGCCCAACTGAGAGAACAAGAGGTTCCTGCTACCCCTGGTGGTGAATTGGATGAAGGGCAGAGTTAAGAAGTGTGGTAGTAGATGGGGCTACATCTGGATGACAGATTGTCACCAGCAGTGTTCCCAAAAGTTCTATTCTAAAGTTACTCTTCAACATTTTATCAGCGATCTGAATGCAGGAGTTGAATACATCCTTAGTAAGTTTGTTGACGCTAAGCCGGGAGGTGCTGTTGAATCCCAGTAGAGATGAGAAGCTTTGCAGTGGGATCTAGATAGACTGGAGCACTGGGCAACCAGCAACTGCGTGAAGTGCAAGGAAGAAAAATGCTGGGCGCCACATCTGGGATGGAGAACTGCCATACATGGGCATAAATAAGGTGATGAGTGGCTGGAGAGCAGCTCAGCAGGAAGGGATGTAGGAGTAATGGTAACAGGAGGGTCAGCACAAGACAGCAGTGTACCTTGGCAGCCAAGAGGGCAAACCAATGACCAGACATGAGAATAGCAGTAAGAACTACCAAAGGAGATTCTGACTAGACATTAGGAAAAAATTCTTTACTGTGAGGGCAGCCAAACACTGCCCTCACAGTAAAGAATTTTTTCCTAATGGCTATCCAAGTCTTCCTGGAGGAGTGGTTGATGCCCCATACCTGACAGTGTTCAAGAGGTACTTGGACAATGCCCTCATTAATGTGCTAAGACTTTCGGTCAGTTCTGAAGAAGTCTTGCAGTTGGAGTAGGTAATCTTTTAAAGTTGTGTCCAACTGAGCTACTTTGTTCTAACAGCATGTATGCAAGTGTATCTACCAAACATGGGCACTTGGAAGGTCTAAACCATCACCAGTAAGACGTGAACTCCTGACTTGACTTCTGGAGCTGAAGGAAATCAACTTCCCTTAAGTAAACATTTACAAATTCCAGAACACCTTCATATTAGGTGGAACTCAGTGACAACCACATCATTTTCCCATTTTATTTCTATTATGCACTAAAATTCAGGAGCAGGGATATGACTTTACTGGGCACTCTTCTGGAGTAACCAATTTGAGAGAATGGCTGCATGTACTCCCTTATCAGAGCTCCCTTGGAAAGGGCAGGCAGCAGAGTCTTATTAAGATGTTGTGCTGTATCCCCATGGTTGGGTTTCTAGGAAAATATAACAGCACAAGTTAAAAAGCATCCAGGTGCGTGAACATGAAATTCATAGATGTGAACTGCTGCACTACCAAGAACAAGATAATTTCTGGAATTGAATTGTTAGAGCTCATTCAATGTACTGCAGTAAGAAACCTTCCCATCAGAAAAAGCAGATTATGTGTGGATTCAGGGCAGCCTGCCTGAAGAGAGGCTGGCTGCAGTTGCAGTCAGAGGAAGCTTGCATTGCCAGCCCCCAGGGCTGAGCAACAAGAGCAGCATGTCCTAACCCAAAGCTCAGCTGGAGACACCCTTAGATTTAAGATTTTCCTAAATGGAGCAATTTGATTGTTTGTAATAAAGTGTATGAATTTTCTTTTTGTCAAAATATCTAGGTTTATGTAAGAAGTAGATATAGTAGAATTAAGTAGAACACATGAAAATGCATCTGAACACAGAAAAAAATCTTACAGTGGGGATGACTGAGCACAGGCACAGGTTGCTCAAAGAGTCTGGGGACTGCCCAAATTCAAAGATCTTCACAACCCTACTGGATTCCATCCTGGGCTACGTGCTCTAGGCATCTCTGTTTGAAGAAACAACAGGTTAGATGGCCTCAAGAAGCCCCTCTCCCAGCATTCCTTTAATTCTGTGAAAATACAGCTTTTGACCAGCACTAAATAATATATTTCATAACAGTGTTCCAGAGATCTATAGGATAGATCCGATGCCTGTTGTGTGCTCTGAAGCATCTCTTTTCTTTTAGTTCCAGGAAACAAAATCAACAGAGGATTCCACACATAGTGACAATATATCTGAAATGAAATCTTCTGACCGAGATGTCACCCTTGTTTCTTGGTTTATGGCAGAAAATGAAGTATTTTCAGTGTTTCTGTGCAGTGAGATAGATTAGATTTTGAGAGGGGGCAAATTAAAACGACAATCTAGGGAGCACTACGTTACTCTTTGGATCTGTCAGTCTCAAATGGATCGCTTTAGTTTCAGTCACCAGATCAGTAGATTAGCTGTTGGATAATTCAAACACATGTCCAAATCTATTTTCCTTTTATGGAAATCAAAGCCATATATCATGCTTCTCTGTGAGCCTCCAGCACAGATTTTTTTCTTCTAACTTTCATAATGATTATGCAGTCAAAAGAATTTATAGTTTATAGAGACAGTAGAGCCTGGTTCAAGTACACAGCTCATGTTTAAGACAAGGAGAACTGCTGTCCCTTCTTGGGAGAAGAGGCTGGGTCAGAGGAGAGAGTGACTTTCTGAAATGTCATCCAGAAGAATAGTGGCAAAGAGGACTCCTGATGCCTAGTCCACTGTTTGGGAACTACATTCTGTACATGCAGGAGGAAGGACACATTATTATCTACCTTTCCTAGAGCAGGAAAGGTGATGTAATTTTCTCCAGGTCCAAATAGGATGTGTCCAAGTAGCCTAGAGTGAAGGCCTCAGTGACCATAGAATCATAGAATAATTCAGGTTGGAAAAGACCTACAACATCATCCAGTCCAACTGTTCAACTATGACCAATAGTTCTCACTAAACCATGTTCCTCAACACAATGTCTAAAAGTTCCTTGAATACCTCCAGAGTCAGTGACTCCACCACCTCTCTGGGCAGTCCATTCCAGTGCCTGACCACTCTTTCGGAGAAGTATTTCCTAACATTTAGTCTGAATCTCCCTTTACACAACTTAAAGCCATTCCCCCTACTCCTTGTAATCACTAATTACAAGAGTGAAGAGTCAACTCCCAGCTCATAGATTCATAGATTCATAGATACATTAGGTTGGAAAGGACCTACAAGATCATCTAGTCCAACCATCCTCCTATCACCATCCCTACCCACTAAACTACTTAATCAAATCCCTTAGCAACTCATCTAAACACTTCTTGAGCAGCGCTAGGGATGGTGCCTCAATCACCTCCCTAGGCAGGCCATTCCAGTGCCTGACCGCTCTTTCAGAGAAAAAAATTTTCCTCAAATCTAATCTAAATCTTCCCCAGTGCAACTTGTGGCCATTCCCTCTCGTCCTGTCATTAGTTATCTGGGAGAAGAGGCCGACCCCCTCCTCAACACAACCCCCCTTACAGAGCTCACTACAACCTCCCTTACAGAGAGAGCTATTATGTCTCTCCTAAGCCTTCTCTTCTCCAGACTGAGCAATCCCAGCTCCCTCAGCTGTTCCTCCTAGGCCTGTGCTCCAAACCCCTCACCAGCTTCAGTGTCCTTCTCTGAACACACTCCAGGGTCTTGATGTCTTTTTTTGCAATGAGGAGCCCAAAACTGAACACAGTACTCACGGTGCAATCTCACCAGTGCTGAATACAGGGGGACAATTACTTCCCTGCTCTTGCTGGCAACACTATTTATGATACAAACCAGGATGCCATTGTTTTTTTTGGCCACCTCGACACACTGCTGGCTCATGTTCAGCCAAGCATCAACCAATACCCTCAGGTCCATTTCCTCCACACAGTCTTTCTGCCTCTCAGCCCCAAGCCTGTAGCACTGCCTGGGATTGTTGTAGGCAAAATGTAGGACCCAGCATTTGGTCATGTTGAACCTCATCCCATTGGCTTCAGCCCAGCTATCCAGCCTGTTCAGATCCCTCTGCAGGGTCTCACTACCCCCAGATGGATTGACACTTCCAGCCGATGTGGTGTCATCTGCAAACTTCGTGAGGGTGCACTAAATGCCCTCGCCCAGGACATCAGTAAAGATATTGAAGAGGACAGGCCCCAGTACCGACCCCTGGGGAACACCACTTGAGACCAGTCACCAGCTGGATTTAACTCCATTCACCACCAGTCTCTGGGCCCAGCCCTTCAGACAGTTCCTTACCTGATCAGTGTGTGATCAGTGTACAAGCCCCAGTTAGTAAGAATCCAAAAAGCATGGCTACCAGACCTTCTGGGGAACGTGGACAAAATTTGAATGTCTTTTTACCTATTTCTGGTGCTGACAGCAGGGTTATAGCATGGAATCACAGAATCACACAGAATCCCAGAATTGTAGGGGTTGGAAGGGACCCCTAAAGATCATCCAGTCCAACCCCACTGCCAAAGCAGCTCCCTAGCCCAGGTTGCACAGGTAGGTGTCCTGACATGTCTTGAACATCTCCAGAGAAGGAGACTTCACCACCTCTCTGGGCAGCCTCACTGTGAAGAAGTTCCACCCCACATTTGTGCAGAACTTCCTATGCATCAGTTTGGAGCTATTTCCACTCATCCTTTTGCCACACACTGCAGAGAAGGGTTCAGCCTCCTCCCTTTGCTTCCTGCTCCTTAGATATTTATAGACATGGATTAGATCCCCTCTGAATCTTCTTTTCTAAAGGCTGAACAGACCCGGGTCTCTCAGCCTCTCCTCATAAGGGGGGTGATCCACTCCCTTTATCATCTTTGTAGCCCTTCACTGGACTCTTTCCAGGAGATCCCTTTTTCCGTTCTGGGGAGCCCAGACACCGGACACAGTACTCCAGGTGAGGTGTCACCAGGGCAGAATAGAGGGGGAGGATCACCTCCCTTGACCTGCTGGACATGCTCTTTTTAATGCACCCCAGAATCCCATTGGCCTTCTTTTCAACCAGGGCACACTGCTGGCTCATGGCCAACCTGTCATCTACCAGGACACCCAGGTCCCTCTCCTCAGAGCTCCTCTCCAGCAGATCATCCCCCAACCTGTACCAGTGCATGTGGTTATTCCTCCTGAGGTGCAAGACTCTACACTTGCTCTTGTTAAACCTCTTCTGGTTCCTTTCTGCCCAGTTCTCCAGCCTGTCCAGGTCTTGCTGAATGGCAGAAACTCAAGCATAATCATAGCACAGTTATGGATACAGTAAGGCATTTAAATTCATTTATGAAACAGATATTTTCAAATACACTCAGTTTATCCTGATTTGTCTGTTTTGATGCATGGTTCCACTTTCTTTATGAAGTGATAATAAGCTTGACATTGATGCTATTCTACTCCAAGTTAAAATCTTGCCTCTTTGAACTGGGAATGGTGGTAAGGATGGCATGAAGTCTTGAAAAAGTGAGTGAACTTCTCAGTTAACTCTGGTAACCTGCTCAATGATTATATGTGCAAAGAACAAGAAATATCATTACAAACAAACAAACAAAAAAAAAAACCCATAAAAATCCAAACACATTCCACTATATCATACAATATTATAGAATAGTTTGGGTTGGAAGGAACATTAAAGCCCATCCAGTTTCAATTCCACTGCTGTGGGTTGGTTGTCCCCTACAGCTCAGGTTGCTCAGGACCCCATCCAACTTGGCCTTCAGCACCTCCAGGGATGGGGTACCCACAGCTCTCTGGGCAGCCTGTGCCAGGGCCTCACTGCCTCTGAGTAAAGAATTTCCTCCTAATGTCTATTCTAAATCTTCTCTCTACAAATGCAATTCCTTAAATAATTTACTAATAGGGGTTATATTGTAAAAATCTGAGAATGTGTTTAAAAAAAGAATTCCATCAGAATGAGCAACCAAAGACACGTGTAAAAGAGACTAGGCTCTCCACTGGACTAATAGCAATATATAAAACATGACTATATTTTATTGTGCTGTTGCCCAACAAGGTCTTGCTTACATGAGAAACTGTTAAAATAAGTTTTATCTTTACAGGTAGCAGAAGATTGGAACAGGCTGAATGTTTCCTTTAGATTAATGTAAGAATCCAAGCTAATACAAGGGAATACATTAGGTGGCTCAAATGATTTATATTAAAGTCGTTAAGAAAAACAGCACCAGGGAATAAGACAGTGATGTTTCTGGTGTAATATTCCAGCGTCATAGAAAAAAATTTCAAATCATTGCCAGCATAAAATATGGTAGGTACATATACAGCATGCAAGGCAACTAGAACTAAAAGATGCATTTTTATAAATAATCATCTTTGTTTTTCCAAAACACATAAATCATATTCAGTTTGTTATGAAGGTGATAACATTTCCAAGCATGTTGGCAGAAAACCTCTGGAGACCTAATTATTCCAGGGTACCACAAGAAGAGTTATTATTTATTTGAACTACTAAAACTACTAGCTGCAATATGATGACTTCTCTGTCAGTGTTATTCCATTTCAGAAAATTTCCTATTTTCTATAGCAAACATAGGTAGGTTTTTATTTTCCCCAGACCCAAAATCAATTATTTAATATGCCCTAGGCTGAAAGAATACTGGATATATGCTACATCTAATTTTTTAGTAATAAGAACTTCTGTTTAGTAAAAAATAAAAAAATTAAAAAAAGAAACAACAAATGGGAGAAAACTATTGTGATCTAACATAGCATAAATGTTGTGACTTCACTGTCCTTAGTGTGAATACTCTGCTTTGAATCATTTTATAAGCCTACAATTCCGGATGGACATCAGATGTGGAGATCTCAGAATATCAGATCCCAGCCTGTATCTTCAAAAAATAGTCTGATAAAAGCAATGGAGACCTCAGTTCTCCCTTCTCCCCAAAAATGGCTATTGGAGACAAGTCTTGTCATAGCTCAGTTACTTTGTATTCCAACATGACTTCGTTGGTAAACAGAGGACCGCTTGGCCAGCAGTTATTTTAAAGCTAAATGAAGAAAAATCTAGATAGTTTTTGTTTTTAAATAACTCAAAATCTTAAGTCTATTTGGCATAGAGAAACTTAGACTGATTTTTCCTCTTTTAAGATGTCTTTTAAGTTTAATTTTCCTTTGTATTTCCACAATTCTGCCCAAGACAGGCCACCCTCCACCATCATGACAAAATCTCTCTGCCACCTTTGAAACTGTACACATCACAAGAAAGGTTTTGCTCTTTTTTAAGAGGTGAGCAGATGCTTGCTGGGAACTGATTTCTTGAATTCAGATTCCTCTCTCATAGGTTAAAGAGCAGTGACCAGCTGCTGATGCAAACCAAAAGCTAGAATAATGAAACTTTTATCCCTCAAACAATGTTCCATCCTATACCCCTGTTCCATCATATTTGCTCTGTAAATCTTATAGATCCAAGCATTTTAAACCAATCTGCCGTTCATTTCTACCCAGTTGATTTTTTTTTTCTTTCTTTTCGGTGATGATTTTGCCATTAGACATTGAGTTTTTTAATTGATTCTTGACTCTGAGAAATATAGACTCGTGTACATGTCAGGAATGAAGAAAAAGTAGTTCTGAAGAAAACAGCCATATACAACATTACACATCATAGGTGAGCTTGATCTCAAATACAATTAGATACTTCATGTTATTAGTTACCTGAAAGGCAGATAGATACCTAATAGAAATTGAAAAGCACCAGAACATATAATTCTTACACAAGAAATAATTTGTCCTGATAAATTCCCCTAGTTCTCCACATCTTCTACTTGCAGCTACTATTCCAAATGCTTTGCTCTCCAGGTTTTCCTTTTTCCCTGGAATAACTAACTTTCTGCAATAATTATCATGAAGAACCAGATGTAAGAGATCTCAGCCTCTTATTTAAAACAGAACTAAACACTATCCACAGCAAATTTTGGGGTTCCTAGAGAGGAACACTGGATTCTAGTGGCTTCATCCAGCACAAATCAGCAGGAATGAGAAGAACCCTATTTGTAGAGAAAGACAATTTACATGTGGACTTAGACCAAAATGTTTGCCTGAAGATGGCACTTTGAATAGTGACTAGTTTGGAGGCCATTCAGTAGGAAAGAGAAGACGCTGACTAAAATGACAGCTCACAACTTATGAAATGCTTGTGACAGTTAACTGCTGTTACTTCCGCTGAAAGGAAGTGAGACTTCCTTTAAATATTAATACTTAAGAAGATGTAAAGACCAGAAAAGTAAGATGCAAGTATACAATCCAAAGATTCTTATGTAACTTTCATAAAGTGTTCACACAAACGGAATGCAGCATTTTGTCTTTCAGTCCACAGACAATTTTGGTCAAACCAGAGCCAAACTGTTCGCATTTAAAATATCCAAATGTCCCCCTGAGCTGTTAGTGATGTTTTCATAATCAAATAGTATAATATCCATGTGACTCAGGCTCTGAGATGAAAATGTAGTTGGAACTTAGGTACATGGGGACAACAAATTAATCCAGAAACTCCCATTCAACATAAGAAGGGGTCAAACACTCCTAAGTTCTGTGAATATGAGCCAAAATTGAAAGCAGACAGAAGGCTGGAAATAAAAAGTTTTATAGATAAAGAGTTGAGGGCAAAGGCTATATTGAAAAGACTAAACATACTGAAAGCTTTTGAAAATATAATGGTAGCTATTTGTTCTGCACATTTATTTAGTCTTGGTGGCATCCTTTCTTCATAAACATAAATCTTTTTGAGGTGTATCCAGAGGCAGAAGATTCCCATAATTACTGCACAGTAACCCTATTAAAATTTTACTGCATTTTTGGAATACAGTTTTTACACACACAATCAAAATTTCTTGGGTCCTTTATTCAAATTAAACTGCATATACGAAAAGTCCCAAGGTTGTAACAGTCTTCCACAAACTGTAGCAATATGCAGAGAAACCTCAAATTAATATATTGAGTCATGATCAGGATATACTCTGTCTTTGCCCTCTAAACATCCCAGTGTCTTTTTGATTTTAATCTTGAGTTCACTATAGTCACCCAGGAAACTGCATGAAGGCAACGAATCAAACATAAGAGCAGCTCATTCAGCGGCTTCAATTCTCTCTTCCTCACTGGTTATGTGACTTTTCTGAAAAGGTCATTGGGAATGACAGCTTATAACATTTAGACTACTATGACTGCTATCATGGATTGACTTTCTGGAATTTAACACAATGAAGCTCTTGTCTCAGATCAGATTTCTTAGGGACATTGGTTATATAAATATTTAGAGACAATACTCAATGCAAGAATTATGGACATTTTTTTCATATCCTTGTAAGAAGTAGCTTTGCATCTTGCCAAAAGTCGTCGTCTTCCCCAAGCAATTGCAAAGCATGTTGTTGATCAGCAGTATATTTGCTGCAGGCCTATAATCTTAGAGAAGTTGCATTTCATATCATTCCATACAATTTGCTTCAGAATAAAACATCTAAAAGAAATACAAATTATCACAGAAGGCTTTATGAATTTGCAAATTTACTATTAATTAAATTCACAAAGATAGAAGCAATTGCAAGTTAGACATTTCAAGTTAGACCATGAGCTATTTTGGGAACCAATTTCTCTGTACAAAGGAAAACATTTAAAACATTACCTTGGCTGATGTTTCAAACCATCCCACGAACCCATTTTCTTTGCAGAACTGATCCATCTTGATGCCATTGTTCATAAGAACATCTATTCCCTGGTCACATTTGTTTGCTAAGAGGACTGTCGGCACAGGTTTGCCATTTGGAAGAACAAGTTTAGAGTCCAAATCTTCTTTCCATTTTGTCACAGCTTCGAATGTTGCGGGTCTCGTAACATCAAAGACAATAAATGCTCCCATGGCCTCTCTGTAATAGACCCTGGTCATGTTTCCAAATCTTTCCTGACCTGTGGTTATGAATGTGGAAAAAAAAAAAAAAAAAACTTGTAAAAATCATTGCTTCCAATCTAAGTCAGTGTTTCAAACAGTACATTTTCTAGTGGAACACTATTGAAGATAGAGCTTGATTTCATAAGTCTGACACCTCTGGAAAGCTACTATTTATCTAAATAATTATAACTACAGTGCTAGACTCGTTCATGAGAATGACAGTATAGCAAGAAAAAGGAGTTAGAGAAGATTCAAAGTAAGCATCCAGGGAAATGTAGTAACAGTATGACAAACTTGAACTTCACTCTTATTAAGTGGCCAGATTCCTGTGGAACAAGTGCTATGGCTCTTGCTGTAATTCATAGGATTTTAAACAAGAGTCGCAAAAGATCTAGATATGAAATGTGAAGATCCTTGACACTGCATTATTATGTGTGAAATATCTAAGCTGGTTTATCTCCTTGTGCATGAAAGTCCTACGTAATTTCAACCATTCCTTAATTAAGCTCTTGAGCTGCATTAGACATTAGAGTCATTATGAACATGATTACTGGTGAAGCAAACCATAAAGGTGAGAAAGGTGAATTTTAAACCTTACAGAAGTGGAAAGCATTATCAGAACCAGCAAAATACTAGTAATATGAAGAACTATATTGCCCCAGTAAGAGGTGAGAGGAGATGTTTAACACTAGATCTGTTTAGAAGTTTTATGGTTTTATTTGCTGAATTCAATCAGTTTTATGGATAGATATTTAGAGACGAGGATGTGTGTGTGAGGTAACAAGTAACATTAGGTTTCAACACAGCATAGGAAGTTCTGCATAAATGTGCATGAGTACTTATTCAGAGTGCAGTGACAGAGCACTGGAACAGGTTGCCCTAAGAGGTTGTGGAGTCTCCTTCTCTGGAGACATTCAAGGCCATCTGAATACCTACCTGTGCAACCTGGGCTAGGGAGCTGCTTTGGTAGGGCAGCTGGACTCGATTATCTCAAGAGATCCCTTCCAACCCCTAAAATTCTGTGATTCTGTGATTTGGAAATGTCTCTCATTTCAACAGTGAAAAAAAGTTAATGATGTTAAGATGTGACATGTTGGTCATAAAGGGTTTTGTTAATATGTACGCTGTTTTCATAGGAAAATCGACCAAAAAAAATTCCAAAAATATACAGAACTTTCCTTGAAGTGAAAAGAATAGAATTTCCATTGATCTTTATTACCAAGCTGTAATCCAAAAATGAACAATTGTAAATACTCAAAACCTCTAATGGTAACAGCAATCTTAAAGCAAGATAGGCATTGTATTTAAGCATAAGCTTCCATAGCTGGGAAAATAAGCTATGAAAATAGACAATGCTCCATGGAAACCTGTTTCTAGTCTTATTTTCTGTGACTGTGTAGTTTTGAATAGACTGAAAAGACAAGAAGACTGGTAGTTTGTCTGACCTCAGGGATGTTACCTGTGGAGGTTTTATATGATTAAAAATATCAAATGTAAAGCTGGGATGAGAACTAAGGAGCGTTGACTCCTGGGCTTCTAAACCATGCAGTTTCATTTAATGAAAATAGCACTGACCATGCAGAATTAGGGTCAGCCCTTGGAATTTACTGAGTGCACATCATGGAGACAATGCCACCTATTTTTATTCATCTTTGGTTTTATGCAATTGTTCTAGCAATGGCAAGGTCTTCAGAACAGTCTGTATCTGTCTTCTCCAGAGTATCTAATATTTTCTTTTTACCTTAAACAAACACTGCTCTCCATTGATAAAGATAGAAATACAAAAATTCCAGAAAATATAAAGTCGTATTGAAAATTTCTTACAGTTATCTTTATTAAAATGTCTTTTGATTCCTATCAGAAGGGACAATAAGATTCATGGCTAAGTCATGTGCTATTCAGTAACCTCCTTGTTTTTTATCTATAAGAAGGTACGTTCACAAAAGACATAATTCTGATCAACACCTTCTCAGTGAGGTCAGCAGCAACAAATATAATTTGGTTTTGATGCATTACAGTGATACTTTTTATTTTCATGTAAATTTCTTAGTTGCTAACACTGTAGATGTGATGTAGATGCAAGAATAACTAAACTTGGACCTTACACATTATGTAAATCATTGTGTCACAGTTCTCTAAGATAGATGGGATGCTTTGTCATAGAACATGAGCTGAATCATTAATTTGCAGCATACAAATAATTTATCACAAAGATGGAGGAAGAAAAGGCCCCAAAGATGATGACTTCTGGCTAATAGTGACTCATAAAATACTGACAAATTTTATGACAATTTTTTTCTCCTACTTCCAACTCCATTTGTGGATACACTGGTTCCACATAAAGCCCTTGTACCCATAAAAGCTGCTTTATGCAGGCAGAGTGAGCTCACCAACATCCATTACAAATCACTTCAAAGAAAGAGAAGAAATGAAGCAGATGGCTGAACAAAGTGCCTAAATCCTTTTTAAAATGATCTTTTTCCCTATCAACTGCAATTAATATGTGTACATATTTGGCATAAAGACATTATGGAACTTTGAAAATAAGTGGTTTGTAACCACAGACATCTAGTATTATATCATTTGCATAATGGATTTACTTTTACTTAAATTGAAAGGCAAAGCTGAAAAGGGAACTTTGTGCTATGCTGTGCTTGCAGTGCAAAATACTGTCTTAGCTTCAAGGAAGACTATTTTTTCCACAGGTTCCACCTTATGTGAATAAACAGTTATCTTAACAGACAAAGTTCCTAAAACCATTTCCTTTTGCAGAATGACTCACAAAAATAGGCACCGTTTGATGTATTAAAGGTGTCAGAACGTGGTCTCAGGTTTTCAGCAACACATTGACTTAGGCAGTAATTATGTTAGAAAATAGATCAACCATTAGGTATTCAGTGGTATTTTATAGGTACAGAGTGGGATGCTTTATTGAGAGAATCTGGGGCAGGTGGGTTTTGCTTTTAATGGGAAGAATCAGAAACCTGTTAAACATTTGTGTCATGTGGATCACTGCACTTTGCTGCACCTCTTGTAAGGTCTCTATGTGGCATCTGGCATCAAACCCCACAAGTCTAATGGCTTTGGTGCAGTGAGATGGTGCTCCCCTTTGGGATTCACTAGTCCTAACTTAGGTTCTAAAAGATTAACTGAATGTACCTGAGATTAGGGTCTCTTAGTAGTCAGGGACTGAGGAAAGATCCCCAGAGGGCATCTACTCAGTCAGAACAGTCACTTAAAATGTTGCATAAGCTTCCCCATGGAGGCAGAGAAGCATAACCTAGGGACTGACAGGCTTGAATCCAGGTAAATATCAAAAACAGAGTTGTACTCGATGATCCTTATAGGCCTGATACAACTTGGGATATTCTATGATTTTATTACTCTATTTCTTTGATCCCTGGTAGCCAACACTCAACTGAATCAGTAAACAATGCTTTATTTTTAAACCAGACAAGTTTTAATCCACTTTAAAGTGATCCCAAACAGATGGAGCAACAAGATTTCCATTCAAAAGAAAGATTCCCTTTCTGAATGGTACCTGTCCACACATTTATAGAGATATCAGAGGCACCTTTGCAGCAAGGTAAGGTATCATTTAATAAGCTTAAAGCAATCAACATCTGAACTTTAATAGCTTATTTAAATGCACCCTACATAAGAGTAACTTTTGCAGAACTTTACAATCTTTGATAAAGTAATAAAAACTGATGAGAAAGTGCTAGTATCTGAAAAATAGCTTAGATAAAAATTGATTAAAACCATCTAAACCCCAGTTTTACAATGAGTTTCATTTCTTGTCACTATCCCTCATTCTACAAGGGGAAAGCTTCTGGAAATCACCTGTCTTTACCCAAAACTGAGAAGCTAGAAATTGTGCAAAATATTTGAACATTTTTTATCTTCTATTTCAAAACAGTTTTCAGAATTTTCACTCCTGAAATCAAATCATTGTCTTTGTAGAAGCAGGACTGAAACTTAGCCTAAAAACACCCTGCATTTGGCATGCCAAAATGTAGAAAAGTAACCTATGGGCTGGATCAGACCCACAGATCCCATCCAATCACTTCTGAAATAAAACCATCACAGAGAGGGACATATTTATGATTGTAGAACAGTAATTTCAAGGTAACTTAGCCTGGAAATCACCATGACTATCTTATTTATGTATATGCACTATAATCTTCAGCAAAGTCTAAACCATCAGAGATACACTGTGCCTCTCATTAGTGAATGGTCTCTTCACTCCTTCTGGTGTATAAGATTCCCAGCAAATTTACAACTACTAAGAAATGTAAACATTGTTGATTCTGAAGGTGGAAATTGCAGGGAATGGAAATTAAACTGGTCTTTTGTCACTGGTATTGCCTGGATGTCTCTAACTCAGTGGACCAACTGTTTATGAGTTGAGGTCCAGCCTTGTAAAAGCAAATCAACACATATTCATTAACAGTGAAAAATCCAGCCCACACATGCACAGCAGGAGGGATAACAGCAGTGTTGAAATGGTTCTGAAATAGAAGGTGGGGAGGGGGAAGGCTCTACCCCATGACCCTCCCAAAGAGCTGCTGCCTGCAGTGAGTCTGCAACCAAATGGGCACAACACATGGACAACAGCACAGAGAGGAGCCTTACAGTGAAGTGAATAGCAAAGACATCCAGACATGCTGTCTGCAATAGGTGGTTTATTTTGTGGAGCTACCCCACAGGGAAGGGAGGGAAGACTACAGTGAGCCTATACTGTAAGAGCCTTGTTCAAAATACGACTGTTTCTCTTAAAGCTTCCCTTCTAACAACCTGCTGACAAATTGAAAGGATGCTCACAGAGAGGCAACAGAAGAATTTAAACAAAGAAACAAAAAACAGAACAAAACAAAAGATGGAGGAGCGAGATTTCAAGACATTTCACACAGCAGTAGAGGAGATGGCATGCTCCAAGAAGAACACAAATATCACAGCAGGTTATTTGGGACATTCAGTAAAATGAAATGGAACTATTGAGATGAAATTAAAGACAAGGAGAATGTTAACATGTGTACCTATTCTGTGTTTCCCACACAGAATAGTGAACATATAGTCATGTGAATTGTTACACACTTCTCTGGATCAGAAATAAATTCATAGATTTTAGCGCCAGTGTGTTGTTACAGACATCAGAAACCATGAAGTTTTATCCAATTATTTCTCCGTAAACTCCATAGCATTAGGAACAGACATAGATTACCAATAATATATATACATAATAATATGTGATATAGAACCAAACTTATCCTTAAAGAACTTTCTCTAGTGCTTAGTTGTTTTTATTGTTCTGCATTTACTTCACATGTAAATAAATGTATTTTCAACACTTAGTTCTTATATCACATTCTAGTTTTGTTCACCAAATTAAAGAATACAGAAAAATATGCTACAGAGAAATACACAGTATTTCACAATAAAATGAGATGGTACCAGATCGGACAGATTTATTTTCTTCCTCTTGTATCTACGATCAGAGGTATGTAATAGGTAAAATCTGTTCTATAGTGGCTGAAGTGCACCATTCCACCTATGAAATCACCAGGTATATTCTCACTAATAATACACATAAGCTTCACACTAATTTTACTCAAAACAGTTTTGATAAAATTATTTCTAGGTTATTACACAATTTGCTACTCACTGATGCACACAGTGAAGCATAGTAAGAATACACATTATGCTTGTTAGTAATGTTGGCTGTAGGATGGGGAGGTGAGAATGTGAGATGCACAGACAGAAAAAAATGGGTCCATGAGTTCGTAATTAGGTTTAACAAGGTGAATTGCAAAGTTTTTCACCTATGTTGAGGCAATCCCAGATGTGAGTACAGAGTGGGAGAAGAACTCCTTGAGTGCAGCCCTGCTGAGAAGGAATTGAGGTTCTGGTGGATGAAAAGCTGGACATGAGCCAGTAGTGTGCTCGTACAGCCTGGAAGGCCAACAGTATCCTGAGCTGCATCAACAGAGGGGTGGCAGCAATGAGAGGGAGTGGATTGTCCTCTGCTCTGCACTTGTGATGCCCCATCTGACATACTGAGTCCAGGCCTGGGGCCCCCAGCACAAGAATCATTGAATCACAGAATGACTTGAATTGGAAGGGACCTCAAGGATCATCAAGTTCCAACCCCCCTGCCACAGGCAGGGCCACCAACCTCCAGAAGAAGGATGTGGAACTGTTGGAATGGGTGCAGAGGACGGCCACGAAGATGATCAGAGAGCTGAAGCACTGCTCGTATGAAGAAAGCTTGAAGGAACTGGGTTTGTTCAATCAGCAGAAAAGAAGGCTCCAGGGAGACCTCACTGCAACCTTCCAGTACTTGGAGCTTATGAGAAGGAAGGGGAGTGACTTTTTACAGTTTTATAGGACAAGCAGAATGGCTTTAAAGAAAAAGAGGGGAAATTTAGGTTAGATATTAGGCAGAAATTATTTACTATGGGAATGGTAAGGCCCTGGCACTGCTGCCCAGACAAGTTGTAGGTGCCCCATCTCTGGAGGTGCTCGAGGCCAGGCTGGATGGGGCCCTGGGCAGCCTGAGCTGGTGTGCAACCAGCCCATGGCAGAGGGTTGGAACTGGCTCAGCTTTATGGTCCCTTCCAACCCAACCTGGTCTGTGATTCTATGGTAATTTTATCCCCAGAGCTAAATGTGACCTAGTAACAAAGATTCTAGCAAAAGATGGGTTGCTACTACCCCTATATATCTCTGTCTTGCAAGTGATGACATGACAGCCACAGCAAAGACAAAGTACTTTTTCATTCCCCCCCATATGACCAATGAGATTCTCTTCGCTTTCATTTTTAAACAATTCTTTTTCCTCACCATCCTGATGCCTTATTTTAACTCCACACTGCTCAGAATGGAGAGAATTGCCTGCAGAACTTATTTTCTACATATAGCCATTAACAGCTACAGCTCCTTACACAGAAGTCATTAAAACTGAGACAGCTGTTTATTAATGGCCACTGTCCTGACCTTCACAGAGATGCTTTGAATTGAGCAATTCATATGAAATTTAGTACTGCGCTGTAATTCTCTCTGTCATGTGTGATAACTCAGAAAGCATGCTAGTCATTCAGTACTACAACTCAGTGTAATTGCTTCAGCAGCCTGACTGAAAGCTACATCATATGATCTGCCAGCACATGATTAGTAGTGTAATAAATCTCTGAAACAAAGCATGCAAAATGCATTCTTTAAGTCTCTAATGCATTCAGAATTTACTATTAAAAGCTTTTTTCTCACATCCAGAAAAAATTTTGCTGGATGTACACATATTTGTCGTTACAATCAATCACTGGTGAGCAATGAAAGGACTTGTAATAATGAATACTGACATGGGCTTATTTGGTATCATAAAGCCCCAAAACTGTACAGTTGTGTAAAAAGGCTGAGGGTATGCACAAAGCAGTGTTGTTGCATAAGTTTTAGTACCTCAGTGCCAAATTCAGTGCTCAGATACCAGTCAGCTAACTGTGGAAGAAAGGCACTCCCTCCATGGACATGAATGTTAAGAATTTTCCTATTTCACTAGGTTTACTGAGTACAACTTCATAGTAGAACCTTGAACCCACAGGCTGGCACAGCTGCCTAACAACTGATGCAATTTGTACCTCCATTCCCTACTTAATGAACACAGCTTCTTAATTTAGAGTTTTAAAGATGCCCTCCTTTCAGCTATTGTGTCTTTGTTGAACTTGGATTCTCATGTACACTGCATGAGGAAGGATTACTCACAGCATGCAAAATATGCCATATACAGCTTTTATTTTGCCCACTGACTCCTTCAACTGTAGGAAGGGGGCTGGCAAAATGTAAAAGTTGTAGTTTTAATTGGGAGCCAAATACTAAAAAAACTTAAACATTGACTGTATCAATGTCAGCTCCCTATTTTTAATGTAAATAAGCAAGTAGAGAGGTGGATTTCTTTACTCTTTTTCACCCCAGCCATCACCTTCCAAGATTAAATTACCTATTTTTTTTGCTTGATGTTAGATTCTTTATTGTAGAATAAAGTAAAATAAGGTAGTTTACTCTTGGAAGACAAGAATAACTGACCAAATATATTTTAATCACCGTAAGTGTGGCCAAATATAAACACTTCTCAAATGGTTGTATTTTTTACATTTTATTTGGAACAAGGAAGGTAGAAAAGAGAGGAAGGAAAGGGAGGAAGGAATGTACTATGATCAAAGTAACACTGTGATGGCTTTCTGTTAGTTTTTAACTGTAAAAATCACATTAGCCATTTTACTGAATCTCTTTTCTCTTCCACCAACTTAAATAGGTGAACCAATAAATTTCTGTCACTCCCTCCCAGTGTGGAGATCTGTGAGTCTAATGATGTGGCAGCTGCAGGGAAGAGCCAGGGCACTTGGAGAGAGGAGTCCATGTACCCACTCAGGTCTTAGGGCTTGGGAAAGAAATCAGGCAGAACAAGTTTTGCTCTGACATCCCTTGTTTATGCATCTGCTGGCCCTATGGCAATTCCAAAGTCTCAAGTTACCTTAAAAGTTCTCTCTCCTCAACCTCCTCTCACCACAAAGGCAATTTAAAGACTGGTACAAACACATATGGCTCTATATTTTGTCTATAGTTTCTAGATGGTTTGGGCACAGGGTTCCCTTCTGTACTCACCCGCAATATCCCAGAGCTGCAGCCGTACCACAGTCTCAGCATCCCAACTAAGCACCTTCAAGGCAAAGTCGACCCCGATAGTGGCCCGGTAGTGGGGGGAGAAGTTCTGGTGGACATAGCGCTTGATGATGCTTGTTTTGCCCACTCCCAGGTCCCCGATCACCAGCAGTTTGTAGAGGTGCTCCTTCTGGTTGTGCTTCTGCATCTTTCCTGTCGTTGCGACTGCTCCCTGCAAACTGATTGCATGCTCTGCCCCAGGAATCCTGCCAGCCCGAGGGGAGAGAGGGAGTGAGTAGCCAGGGAGGGAAGCGGGGAAGGGAGGTGGCGGCTGCTTGGCGTTGTGCGGAAGCAGGATCACCAGATCCCTCAGGCAGCCCTGCAGGGACACGGAGGAAACAAGGGGCTCGGGGAAGAAAAGCCTCCCAGAAAGTTTAGGAGGTCCGCGTCTAAAGGTCAGCACGAGGTGCGTCTGGGATTAGTCTGCCTGCTGAAAACTTTATAGGAATATCAGCGTCACAGTCCTGCTTCCCATTTCACTCCTCATTTGGGAGTGTTTCTATTGTGCTCTAGCTTTTTTCCTTTTAATCACTGTCTTCTTAGTGATAATTAAATACCCCTCCTCCTCGTTTCTAGACATGTTTAAAATGCCAGTCACTGCAACAAGGCAGAAATCTCCTTGCAGGATGTCATGCTTCCATTACAGTGTAAAAGTTAAATCTGTGTGGCTTCAACTTGAGATGTTATTTGTTTTTAGTCAACGTATGTCAGTGTTAGTGCACTTGTACCACTAGAAGTGGCAGTTGCAACAATATAAAGCATCTTTACATGCGTACACACTAGGAGGGCTGTATGAATTTAATTATAACAGATAAATATTTTAAAATTCCATTAACATAATAATTTGTGATTATCTGTCTGTACGTATCAGCATGCTCACATTGGCTGAATGCAGCACAAAGCTCATGCTTTGTTTTGGGTTTTTATTTTTTTTTCATGCTACAGGAATCTAAAACGCAAAAAATCCAGAAGATTTATCCCATGACTCCGATAATCAGAAGTTATAAAAGCATAACAGCATTAGAGCATATGAATGCCAGTATCTCAACAGTTCTCTGTTTTCCAAATTCAGTTATATTAAATTTGCAAGCAACTAAAAAAAAAAAAAAAGAGTAAATCATTCCACTGGCATGATTGACCCAATCTTTTAAGTGAAAATTGCAGTGAGGGTTTCAATTAGCCAGTTTTGCTGGCAACCCTCATCTGTTGCCTAAAGGCATTTGATCTTTCAACTGTTTTGATAGCAACCCCCCCAAATTTTATTATTGCATGAAACTCATCCATGAATGATTTTTACATTGTTGATGACACTGAGAAGATGAAAACATATTCTGCACTTACTGAAATACTATTTAATGGAGTTCTCACCCAAATATGTACTGAAATGGCAATGGGAATTTGTCACCTATCCAAAAAGCTGGATTTTATTAGAAAANATTAGTCTGCCTGCTGAAAACTTTATAGGAATATCAGCGTCACAGTCCTGCTTCCCATTTCACTCCTCATTTGGGAGTGTTTCTATTGTGCTCTAGCTTTTTTCCTTTTAATCACTGTCTTCTTAGTGATAATTAAATACCCCTCCTCCTCGTTTCTAGACATGTTTAAAATGCCAGTCACTGCAACAAGGCAGAAATCTCCTTGCAGGATGTCATGCTTCCATTACAGTGTAAAAGTTAAATCTGTGTGGCTTCAACTTGAGATGTTATTTGTTTTTAGTCAACGTATGTCAGTGTTAGTGCACTTGTACCACTAGAAGTGGCAGTTGCAACAATATAAAGCATCTTTACATGCGTACACACTAGGAGGGCTGTATGAATTTAATTATAACAGATAAATATTTTAAAATTCCATTAACATAATAATTTGTGATTATCTGTCTGTACGTATCAGCATGCTCACATTGGCTGAATGCAGCACAAAGCTCATGCTTTGTTTTGGGTTTTTATTTTTTTTTCATGCTACAGGAATCTAAAACGCAAAAAATCCAGAAGATTTATCCCATGACTCCGATAATCAGAAGTTATAAAAGCATAACAGCATTAGAGCATATGAATGCCAGTATCTCAACAGTTCTCTGTTTTCCAAATTCAGTTATATTAAATTTGCAAGCAACTAAAAAAAAAAAAAAAGAGTAAATCATTCCACTGGCATGATTGACCCAATCTTTTAAGTGAAAATTGCAGTGAGGGTTTCAATTAGCCAGTTTTGCTGGCAACCCTCATCTGTTGCCTAAAGGCATTTGATCTTTCAACTGTTTTGATAGCAACCCCCCCAAATTTTATTATTGCATGAAACTCATCCATGAATGATTTTTACATTGTTGATGACACTGAGAAGATGAAAACATATTCTGCACTTACTGAAATACTATTTAATGGAGTTCTCACCCAAATATGTACTGAAATGGCAATGGGAATTTGTCACCTATCCAAAAAGCTGGATTTTATTAGAAAAGAGTCGAGAGTGCCATTAGAAACATTTAAGTTATGTAAAGTTTTATAATCAGCCTCTAAACTCAAACTTAACATTTTGTATATACACATCTATGCCAACAACTGTAATCTGAGAAGGAAAAAAAGTTTTATTTTTTTCTTGAAACTTTGTTTTTAGTCAAAGACTTTTTTTTTCAATAAGACAAAATCTCATTAAAAAAAAAAATCTATACTTCTGTTTGGAGAGAAAATTATAAGGGTTATCCTTCTTAGCTATGGACATCATTAGAGGTTGCAATTTGAGACTCAGATCAGTTCACTCCGACCAGCTACTGCCTTTGTATGATCCATAGTATTATCACTGCTATCTCATATAGTGCAGGATGTGCATCTAACTTCCTAGCACAGCCATTTTGAGAGAGTATCTGATGGCCAAGCATTTCCAAGGCCTTTAAATTCTTCTCTAAAGCTGCAGAGTCCTATATTACATGCTACGAAAGAACAGAGTCAAAGAGGTTAGCAATATAGAAAATGAAGAAATGGGTGATTTGGATGAGGCTGAAATTACAATCATATCTTTTATCCTTCTTCGATATGCCAATACTCAGAGACCAGTACATAAAACCCAGCTGTGAGCAGATATTAACTAGGTAATCAGCCCTATGGTCTTATGCTATTAGTAAGTTTAGTTAGAGATTGGCCTACACCCAGAAGCATGAGGCTTTACCTCCTTTCCAAAGTTTTTGTTGGCATTATCTATAATAACTCTGAATAATCACATTATTTAAGGTTCCAGTTCTTCTTTGAACCTGCCAAGATTCTTGGCCCCAGCAATGCCCTGGTACAACAAGATTCTCATAGGTTGAATCAACGTCACCATTGAGTGTCAGTAGGGCCACAAGTGAGGTGTTAGTTGAGGTGTTCAGTGAGGTGCTCAGATGTGGACTGAGTATGTTGGAGGCTCCACTGCCTTTAGAGAAATTATTTTTTCTGAGTTAATATGTAGCACGTACTGAAGTATCCAGATCTCCTAACTCCTCTCCATGGCCCCTTGCAACCTGGCATTGAGCAACTCCAGGAATGGGACATCCACAGCTTCTCTGGGCAGCCTTTGCCTGCTCCAGTTTATAGATGTTTTCTACAGAAGCCTGCTGAGATGGGTTTTTGCAGGACTGTTCCCACCTCCTGAATGCTGTGTCCATACTGTTTTGGCTTCATTGTCATCTAAAGGCAGCACGACAGAGAGATGTGGATCTACTGCTAGTTTGCACAGCTCTGCTGAAGGAAAGACAAGCACTGCCATCGACCAAGTCAGACAATTCAGGCTGGTTGTGTCTTGAATGATCACTCCAAGACTCATTTGATGACACTGTCTGATCCTTTCAAGCACACAACCAGGTCACTACAGCTCAATGATTTGCTGTCCCAGGGAAGTGTGCTCAGCCTGGACATATATAATGCACTCTTGGAGACCATATTGAGGGTAGCTGATATAAACCATATTAGTTTGCATTGGCCACCCACATGTAGGTAGTTACCATAGCTCAGCTGACACAGAATAACTCGTTCATCTGGGAGAACCAGATGGTGACTCTGGGCCTTACTTTGGGTTGTTCAACGACCTTCAGGCAATAAGAACAGGAAAACCTACCGTAGATTTAGTTTATGCTTCAGTGATTATATTTTGGTTGCCTGTGCTTCCTCTAGTAAACAAATGCAGTTTAGACTTTAGTAAATAAATATAAATAGTACTTTGAAAATACCTTACATTATGCCATGATTCTAACTACTATTGTTTTATGTTACCCAGAGTTGTGGTGATCCCCCATCCCTGGAGACACTCAAGGTCAGGCTGGGTGGGGCTCTGAGCACCTGATCTAGCTGTAGGAGTCCAGGTTCACTGCAGGGGAGTTGGACTAAACAGCTTTTGAGAGTCCTTTCCAGCTCAAATGATTCTGCGATTTTAATGTTCCCTAACTACTTTTCTATTTGCAACAACAGTGTCATCCCAAACTCTACTATTCTATTTTAATACATATGCTAATATTAATAAAGTATACCAATACTCTGTTTTAATTTGCAGGAATTTGTGCAAACTCAGTACATCTCCATTGTAAATAACATCCAAGGAAGTTCCATCAAATGAAGGCATGGTGTCCTGTGCTGGCCACAGCGTAAAATTCTACTCATTTTACAGTGATAATTATCAGGAATGTTTCACTATTTCTCTGACATTAGTAGAGGTCTTTTTCTCTGCAAGAAGAGATAAAATTGAAGGAGCAATTACACTGACAGGATTCAAGGACAATGTGACTGCATCCTGGAGTTTATCAATCCTTATCTTTTTATGGCATATACCACAGAAAAACACTTCTGACTAAGAACTAGGCCTGTTAAAAAATTACAGTGTTGTCTGCAAGGGAACAGTTTTTGGCAGAGGAAACTCATATAAAATACTACTATTTTGCTATATTATTAGAAATATCTGTACTTAAAAAATGAGCATCTAATTGGCTAGTGTTTTCATACCACAGCTCTTACAGTTATACCTGGTATCTCTGAATGCCTTGAAAGAGGCTGAGATATGACATACATATATATGCCTGTGTGTGCGTATATGTATATGTATATTACAGAAATACATACACACATATACAAACTCATATATTAGAAGATTATCTTATTGTATTTTTAAAAAACAAACAAACAAAACTACCACCACTACCAACAACAAAATACCACAAAAAGACTTGACATGAAATATTGCAGTTCTATACAGATTTCTGCCAGTTTTCACATCCCAATTAATCCTAGGGTATGGATTAAATGCTAATTGGTTAGCTACACAGAAGACAATTCATCTTTTATTAATATATTGTTTCCCTCAGTTCAGTCACAACATATTCACTGACATATTCACTAGAAGAATAGCTAATTATGGCAAGAATAACCCCTTACAGATAAATTGTTTTAACAAAATGGTGCAATTCCCCCAATTTTATTTTTAGACTAAAAGTGTATAATTATTTTGCATTTTCCTCTCTTCCATTTCAATTGTTACCCTGATTAAAATTACTGTTGACTTATCAAACATACCATACCCATAGTGGAATGGTTATCGACTTGTCAAACATGGCTAGAGCTCTCCTTTGATTCAATTATGATCTTCCTAACTTATAATTAACTTTGCAGAAAATACACTTTATCAGGAAACAACTCTCAGGGAATATCTAAACAAATGTTTATGCAACCCATGGAGATACTGTTTAGCTTGCTATTACGATTAGAAGCCAAATTATTGTTTTATCTTTTGCACTTCGTTTTTCTCACTCATTTTAAGTCTGGTCTACACCCCAGCTGAAAGCACTCTATCCATAGCATAACAATGTATGAATAACATGCCCAAATGCTACTTCCTTACGCTCCAGCTGTCCAACAGGAAAAAAAAAGTCTGGCTAGCACAAGGAGTCTATAGCAGTCTCTGGTTTGTCTCAGGAACAAAACTTCTCAAAAACAATTAAAAACTTTCCCTCTAGCAGTTATGATCCCTTTAAAAATTCTTAGACAGTTACGAGTCAGTGGTTGAGGAAATTTGCACCCAAGAGCAGTGGAGCTGTTCCTAGCACTAGAGATTCTGCGAAGTCAGATCTCAAGGCAAGAAAGGAGCTAGTAACAGAGAAACTGTGAGACCCCAGAAAAAGAGATGCCATATTTTAACAGTCAAAAGGAATATGAATCAATGTATTTGAAGAGTAGGAGTTCATGACACTCTGAAAATAACAAACTTTTAATCTAACACAGGACCCAGCTTGGCTTCTTGTTGCATCCTCCAATGTACCTTACACACCTACCACCCTTATACAGATGCCTCAGAGTATCTTAGACGGTTTTAGTTACCTGTGTGAGCACAGGCTGTGCTCAATTGCAAGTACATGCTTCTTTTTCAACAAACTCAAAAATAATAGTAAATATATACACTTACCTTCTCTTAAAGCTGAATTCTCGTAGGTACTGTACTTTATTGACATAAGTAAATTCAAACAGAGAACCCAAAATGATTACCTGAATACACTCTAAGAAGAATTTGTAATGTATGAGGCTTTTTTTTTCATTCTCACATAAATCCACACAACCTAATAAAATGAAAGTTAAGGTCTACCCTTCAGAGCCTGCAGCAAAATCTTAGATGGGTTGCAGTGTGTTTTACACCAAGCACATTTAAGCAATCACCTGAGAATACAGGAACACAGTGTAACTCAAAAAACAATAACAAGTGGGAACACAATGTCTACCATGGATAAAATCTAATAGAAGGCATCAGTAATACTCTGGGAAAAGAAAAATGGCTTCTCCCTGAGGTTAAATGGCAGTGAACGCATAGAAGTATTCCTCAATGTGCCAGTTCCAAATGAACACTGTTGTTCCTCAGAATCAATAAGCAAAGAGTAAGAGCACTCAGTGAGGTTGCAGACTTAACTGTCACATTATTTGTAGAATTGCTACTTCGGAGCTACCAACAAAAGTCTGGATCAACCTGATAGTACAGCAGTATCACCTCTATCCAGTTACAGTGAATTAACTGATTAACTGTTTGATGAAGGGAGGACAGCTGCAGTGCAGATGGGTGTAGTCTGAAGTAAGTTTGTCTACTATGCCCTCAGCAGGACAGTATCACGTTTTAGAACAGAGCTGAACCACATCAGTAGAATTTCCATCTAATTCACGTACTGAGTCTTGGAGATGACCATTCCTTTATGGTGCTCACATAGCAGTGCTGACTTTATGAGCAGGAACATGTAGAAAGATTGATCTGAAATGAGTACTCACTGATTTACAGAACTTCCACTGAAGACTGGAAATTCTGCGTATTCAAACAAGGTTCATCAAAGGCATAGTTTGTATGTCATATTTGATGTTCTTTAAAATATTACAAGATCACAGAATTGCTGAGGTGGGTAGGTACTTTTGGAGATCATTGAGTCCAACTACCATGCTCAGAGCAAAGTCAGTGATAGCAAGGTGCTTAGGGCCATGCAGAGTTGGGTTTTGTGCATCTTCAGGGATGAAGACTTTCCATTATCTGCGTAACTTGTTCCAGTGTTCAACCACATTCACAGGAAGAAGCAATTTATTCATACAGCATTGTCAGCTGCAATCCTATTTGCTTCATTTGTCTCCTACTGTAACTGTCTCAGAGGGGATGGTGTGCAAAGTAATGCCTCCAAGAGAGCTTTACCATACTGGAATAGACTCCATAATAATACTTGCCATGAAATAACAGTGTCCAGAAAGCCTGATTCTGTGTGGTCTAGAGTACTCTGTGGAAAACATGAAGTATCCATGGTGCCTTGTAGTCAGATAAATTTGAGATCTGTAGAGTTCAGTAGCAGATTATTGGTGTGATGAGTTTGTTAAAGAAATTCGTATTGCAGTCAGGCCAGATTCACTTTCTAGTGACATTCAGACGTGTTATGTCTGAATCATAGAATCATCAAGGTTGGAAGAGACCTACAAGGTCATCCAGTCCAATCGTCCGCCTATCACCAATAGTTCTCACTAAACCATGGTCCTCAACACAACATCTAAACGTTCCTTGAATACCTCCAGCGTCGGTGACTCCATCACCTCCCTGGGCAGCCCTTTCCAGTGCCTGATCACTCTTCTGGAGAAGAAGTATTTCCTAGCAGCCAGTCTGAATCTCCTCTTACACAACCTGAAGCCATTCCATCTAGTCCTGTCACTAGTTACATGAGAGAAGAGGCCAACCCTGAGCTCACTACAACCTCCCTTCAGGTAGTTACAGAGAGCAATAAGGTCTTCCCTGAGCCTCCTCTTCTCCAGACAATCCCAGCTCCCTCAGCTGTTCCTCATAAGGTTTCTGCTCCAGACCCCTCACGGCTTTGTTGCCCTTCACTGGACACACTTCAGAGCCTCTATGTCTTTCATGCAGTGAGAGGCCTGAAAGAGGATGAAATTCAAGTAGGCACAAGGAAATTATTAATTAGGAGATTCCTGCTCATGAAAATGAGCAGTAATGCTGGGGCTCTAAAACCCTTCATTATGCTGGGAAGTTTATCTGTGCAAAATGTCATTATTTTAATGACATGTAGAGATGGTAAGGAACCATGGGCTGTTTTGTCTGCAGCAGTCCCCTTTCTTGGCTATTTCCACTCAGCAATTCTCTTCGTAGTGTTTGTTTTCTATGGGATTATGGGTAGCTTTTCTGGTCATATTCGTGAAGCCTTGAGTGCTATACAGCAGTCTGGGGCGACCAGTGGCAATGACTTCCTTTTCTGAGGCCCTACTGAAAGGTTTTGTAAAGCAAATACTGACCCAAACCAAGTCATACGCAAAGACAACAGAGAAAGACAGAGCTATGAAAATTATTATAAACACCAACAAAAGGTTCTCTAGGAAACTATGTAGGTTGCTCTGAAAGAAATGCCTCCTATTTATTTTCATGGAAACTACAACAGACACAGGGAGCACACTAACACTAGCTGAGAGCAAATTAAATTTACAACATAATCACCACCGTTAGCCATGCATTTTTTCTAGTGATGAACAAGAGCTGCATGCTGCACTCGTAGAAATCTGCACCAGTGGAAGTGACCCACTGTTGCTATCACCACTGCTGAAATGCACCACCCACCACCTCATTGTGCTCATATCAACTGTTAGGTCTCCAAAAATCTTCAGCTAGCATTGGTGAATGTCAGTGGGTGCCTTTTTTTCCACACTGAGTGACTCAGTAATACACTTTTGCTTCATACTCACTTTCATGTCAGACACCATTTTGTCAGACTGCCCCTCTGCTGTCATCTGTCACATAGCAACAAAACATAATGGAATATTAGTGGGAAGGTTCAGCCTCTACTGTCATCCCACCAACATCTGCCTAGGATGTCATGGGCCAACATAATAAAATAGAAGGTATTAATATTGGAGCAGCCCTCATAGTAAAGAATCAGAATAATAAATAAAAATATCCCTTAATTCTGAAAACACCTGTGAAAATCATGGAAGTTGTGCAAAACAGCCAGCACTGAGGGTAATTTTCAACACCTATCTGGGATGTTTAGTAAGTTCTCCGACCCATGGGCATCCATCCACCCAAAGAGGGAGAACAAACCCTGCTCTCTTACTCACTAAGACTGGTGTTTGGTAGTCTGAGGAGCACATGGACACCAGTAACATGGGTCAGGGAGTCAGGATTAGCTCACTCTAAGTAGTATTTATCTGCCCGAGAATAAAGTGCCTGAAAATTATAGGCAGTTTCCTGAACTGTCCGTCCTGGTTTCTTCCTTATAGTGACAACTTACTATTAGCAGGAATTCACCTGAGCTTATTGAAGAGCCTTCTGCTGTTGATTCAAAATTCAGAACCACAGATGGACATAGCAGTACCCAGTCATTACTGATGTCTATTGTGTCTTCTCAGAGACGTACCTCCAATATTCAGATGTAAGAGAATAACACGCAAATGGAATGCAACGGGTGTCATGACTCAGTTTAGAGAATTTCTAAATAAGCAGCCACCTCTATCCTTGTTACTGAATGCAGAGCTGCAGAAACATATCAAACTGTGCACCTATTACCTTTTGGGGACTCATCACACTGCCATTCACAGGCACAACTGAAACATTATTATTGCTCCTTTCAAGAGAAAGGTCAAGAAAGAAAGAAATTGCTTTCTACCTGCAGGGATTAGGGTGGGTTTTTCTAGGAAAAAAAACAAAACAGGCTTTGTTCCCTATTTTCTTCCCAAGAAAGTACAACGATTCTGTACATTTTTGAGCACAAATAGGTTAGCAACTATTGTTAATTTAAAATAAAAAACAACTTTTCAAACATAATATAAATGTATTGCCACAGCATTTCACTTGTATGAGGAGCTAAGGCTGAGATCTGATTGCATGTCCATGCCATCTCCAGTTAGAGATGCTTTATATATACAGCAACCTTAAATATTAATGTATTTCTGTATTAATAACATTGCAAAAACTCCCAAACTTATTCCTACTGTTTTACTTTTATCCAGAATTAGGATCTCATTTTTCATTAATGTAACTAAAAACTACACTGTGTTTCCAAGTGTAATGTCCTTTGCTCCACTTGGACACAGGAATAACCCATTCTGACTGAAGATTTCTGCTGTCTTCATATTGTGCTGGTCAAACACTGCCCTGACGCAGATACCAGCTGCAAAACACTGCCACAAACGTCAAACACTGAGAAAAACCACTTCCTGTTTGGAAGCATCTCTTATAAAATTGGCAAACAATTTTACTTAATGGAAGGTTTAACAGAGTGGTCTCACCACAAGACAGGCAGAGCTTCACCAGGTGTATTCCACCTAGGTTACATTGAAGTTTCTGCTCCAAAACACTCTGCTTTCAGTCAGACACGCCATGGCCTCTCCAGAAAAGAGGCAACTCCTGTGTCATCCCTAAAGGAGCCATTTGGAGGAGCCTCTTTCCCAAAGGAGCCACCACTCAGCCCAGAGAGAGGAGCTGAGGGGAGACCTCGTGGAGGCCTGAACTCCTTCCCTCTTTGTGGCTTTTTATGAACTCATAAGGAAGTAAAGAAAATTACTAAAGTAATTAGTAATTACTAAAGTAACTTAGTAATTCAGAAATGCAAACTTTTTACATTTTGACCCTTTTTATCCAGTTTTTAGCACTCTTTCAAACGAAAGAAACCATATCCAATTTGAAAGCTGTTTTAGTGATGGGAGACCTGTCCTTTCTGCTGATAACTGCCCATGGTTTTTAGTGTGATCTGTAGTTTATGTGAGAAGGCCACCACCTGCCATAGCAGAGCTATCATTTCTTTTCTTTGTGGAAGTGGGATGGCAGAGAAAGGTGTAGGCAAATAATAAATTAAACATGAGGTTTGCCATAGTGCTCATTCACAGGATCAAAACATCACTCAACACTCAGGAAAGGGGCTGTACTTGAAGACCTGTAGCTGAACTCTTAAGCCACAGATTTTGTAGTAATTAACATTGCTTCACTGTAGCTGCAGTGTAGTATAGCTGAAAGTAAGATCTATAAGGGGGAAAGTTATTTTATTTTAGAACATACAGCAATGGTGTCACACCTGCCTTCTCACAAAAGTCATGATGTATGTTCGGATAGCCTGTAAACCTATACTCACACATACCTGTGCTTTGGCCAGGTTTCCTTGAAGCACCAGGAAGGAAAGGCATGCCAGCAACTCAACCTTCATAATCTCCTTATCCTTTTTAGACTAGCTTTCAGCTGCATGTTTTAGATGATGTACTGCTTTAGGATCTGAAAATGGTCATTTGTGAACTTTGGCCTTCTGTCCCACATCTGCTAAGTACTGGAACAGGATGCACAGAAAAACTGTGAATGTCCACCACCAGAAATGTTTAAGGGCAGATTGGATGGGCCTTTGAGCAGCCTGGTCTAGTGGAAGATGTCCCAGCCCACTGACTTACCTATTAAATTATCTAGTTTACTTGCCTGGATGCTACTGCTTATAAAGATTTGTCCTAAGTTACCTCTTAGTGACATAAGAAGGTGAGCTGTCTTTTATAATCTTCTTTCTTTTATTATTTTTTATTTTATTTAATGTTGTCCTTTGAGACCTGTTCCAGGTGTCCTAAAGGACTTAATGCAGATGTGCTGGCAAACTTAATGCACCATCAACTAATGTGCCATCAGCTCTTGCCTTCCTTACAGCTCGCCCCCTGCTGTCCCTCCTGGTGTTTCCACACCCAGTCAGCCCCATTTGTTTTTCATTTAGAGCAATTTTAATGCAGCTATTACAAAACTATACAATCCAAATGGGTAAGAGAGATAACATTAAGTTTTGCTTCACCAGCCTCTTTAATTACAAAGGAAAAAAATGAACTTCTCAATGTTGCAGCTGAAAAATCAGCCCCAGCAGTCAGAAAGATGCAATCACCCTATTTCTATTTCTTTCCTCAGGGCAGCACACAGAAAATAGGTACATTCTGTGGAAAACAAAAGCATTGCATTGGTTATATTTTATCATCCCACTGTCAAGTTTTATGTATTTGATTTGGCCTTTTTGTCCATTTCTTGTAATTGATTCCCTCCCTGCACATATGCAACTGGATGTCGTTTCCTGCAGTTATTATCCTACTGATTTTAAACCCATGCATATAATCCCAAGGTTAATAGAGGGCTTCAAGAAAGGAGGTAGAAACATAACTGAGTGATAAAATTCACATCCTCAACAACCTTATTAACATATGAGATTTAGAAGGCAATCCTAATGCAAAGTGATAGAATAGTACAGACTGCAGACTTAGTCCTCCCCCTATTTACAAATATTTAGCTATTTGAGCAACGCTGCTTATGCCTAAAAAGTTTCAGGCTGAGATGAAAAGTTCACAAAATAGGACCACAATTTTGAAGGCTCATGAGATTTACCAAAACTGAAAGTACAGTGCAGAAGTGGGGCTCACAAAGGGACTGGGAGCAAGAAGGGTAGAGCAGCAAGCCAAAATCCAGGAGACTGGTGCTTCAGGTACTCTGATTTCCAGATGAGGTTGAGGCCTTTCTGCAGTCCCAGCACATCTACTTCCAGGAAGATCAATTATTCCAGATACTCAGGTTGGCAACATCTTAGGGAATCCTGTGTACGTCATAGAGAAATCCCAAGCAAGAATACAGTCTCAGAGAAGAACTCATTGAGAGCAGCCATGCAAAGAAGGGCTGCATGGAGATGATCAGATGGCTGAAGCACCTCTCCTAAGAAGAAAGGCTGAGGGTTGTTTAGCTTGAAAAAGAGAAGGCTCTGAGGAGACCTCACTGAGGCCTTTCACTATGTAAAGGGAGCTCATAAACAAGATGGAGACTGACTTTGCACAGTCTGATAGTGATTAGACAAGGAGAACAGTTTTTAAACTAAAAGATGGTAGATTCAGGTTAGATGTTAGTAAGAAATTCATTACGAGGCCCTGGCACAGGCTGCCCAGAGAAGCTGTGGTGCCCCATCCCTGGAGGTGCTCAAGGCCGGGCTGGATGGGGCCCTGGGCTGCACATGCTGGTGGGGGGGCAACCAGCCCATGACAGGGGCTGGAGCTGGGTGGTCTTAAAGGTACCTTCCAACCCAAACCCTTCTATGATTTTATGACTCTAAGTCAAAAATCATATTTATTCTAGCTAAATGCTAAACAGAATGGTAGAATAAGCCACAGATATATATATAAAACACTACATATATA
>VXAB01011174.1:0-11377 GCA_013399175.1 Odontophorus gujanensis
TCCAAAATAGAGACCTGTGAAGGCTATATTTGAGGATAGAGATTTTCTAGTATTTGTCAGTCAGTGCAAGAGCTACTGGAATCAGCAGAAGAACAATGGAAAACTGAGGCTGCACTTGCAAGAAACAAAATAATGGAGGGAAAGATTCTGGACCAAATTTTTTGTAAATGTTTGAATGTGTAAGCATGGAATGTTCTGGCTTTTTTGACATACTGAGAAGCAGAACTCCTTATCTGTTCTTTATCCAAAAAACAAAAACAAACAAACAAACAAAAAAAACATAACTGCATGCAATACCTGACTCCAATAAATGTTCTCTCTTCTGCACAAGATTAATCCCTTTAGACCAGAACTTCTGTCTGGCAATAGGTCTAAAGTGACAGTATTAATTAGTGTTAAGTGGATTCATGTGTAAGGACTGAAAGTCTGGAATTTTTTCTTATTTATCTTTGAAAAGCATAGGACAAGTGTTTGCACTGCTTGTACTTAGATCTCAAAGTGCGCCCTGAAAGTTAAACATTTGCCAAGCAGAGACAGCAGTGCATATGTACTTCTGAGATGCAAGCAGAAGTATATGGATTAACAAGTAAAGATATGAATTACATTTTATGGATTTGTCCATTTTAAGATAGCTTACTAAATGAATGATTTCTTCTTATCCAAGGCATACGTTATTCAAAATATTGTTTATTGTATGCAATAGCCTATAGCATACTGAATCAAATAGTACCTATTAAATTTAAATCCTATTTAATTAAATCCCAAATTTAATTTTGGATATACATCAGAAAAGTACTTAGAATTTTCAATACACATACTAGTTTTTATGTAACTAATGTTGCATAAAGTAGGTATCAGGATTTATAAAGAGTACACAGAAAAGTTAGAAAAGTAAAATAATTGAGTACTTTTGTGAAATCCATTGGCTGTAAATCCAATCGTACAACCTAAATATCTCCCAAATTATGACACCTTGATCAAAAAATTGTTAATTCTAGATAATAAAAAACAGTAAAACTTCCTAAGGCTGATATTTAAGGCATATTGGCGGTATAAGCTGTGTCTCTGTGAAAGGAAACGAGATCTCATATGAACAGCAGTAGAATTATTGATATTTATCCTTTGTGTTTTATGATCATGTCAGATAGTTCAGCTCATAAAACGTTTTTAAAATAAGACAATTATTTTTTTTTATTGTTCTTAGCACAATGAAATGCTTGCAACACAACCAAAAATACATGTTGGAAGAAAAGGTAAGAAATTCTCTGGTATATTTATTTCTAATTTAATTAATTTACAAGGAACAGTAGACAAATGATTATCTTAGCAAGCAGCTACGATAATTTAATCTGAGGTAGACCTAACTCAATTTAAGTTTTCCCTAATTACCTTATTAGAGAGGAACAGAAATTAGTTTTAAAACAAATCTGAGAAAGTTCTTCGAATGCCAAGTTGCATTCAAAGATGCATGTAAGAGAATACATTGTACAATATTGTTCACACTGTACAATATTGATAGTTTTGGGGTGTGTATTATTGTCCAAATAGAAGCTACTCAGTTAAAGCTGGCACTAATTTTTGCTATGTTTTTTTTTCACCAGCTAAATAACCTGATATTTTAGAACTGAATTTTAACATATTAGACTTTGGTACAAAGTAATTATGAAATAAGATTGTGGTTTTCCATCACTATTGTACAGGATACCTCTATTTATTTATTTATTTTTCCCTTATTCTTGTAGAATTTCACTATCCTAATGATATGAGCAGGGTTTTCCTGAAATTCAGCCTGCAGGCATCTTAAGTCAATATACATTTTTATTTGTATTCTAATTTCTGAAAATTTTTCAGAAAATACCATTCATAACATACAGTTTTTTTGAAGCATTATTTACATATTGGCAACACAAGAATAACTGACAGTGATCAATCCTCACTGCTGTGAGTGGGTGCTCCAGCATTAAACGTGCTCACATTCATCTTCACTCCAGGATGAAAGCACCTCACAGGTTGCACATGCCCAGCCTTCTTGTGGGTCACTACCTGCCACACCCCATGCTGGGGTTGAGTGAAAATTTCTCCCACAGGGAGAATGCTCCATAGAGTATAGACAGAAGTCATAGTGCTGCTGGGGTGACTTGAGGCAGTACCAGAGCTGCTTACTGAAGAATTCGAGGTGCACTGAGTATCTGGGTGCTCAGGACCAGTTGAACAGTCCAAAGTCTGCTGGGACAAACTGCTCAGCCTCACATTCATTGTTCTGTTGCTTGGCACCTACTGGCTGTTTCTTCTTGCTTGGAGAGGTATACAAATCTAGAAGGAATAGCATTTTGATTTACTCTTGGAATTCAAACAGAAAACACAAGCAAGACCCTTCCTAATATATTCTCAAATGTTCTTGAATTCCAGACATGGAACATAAAACATTTCTACACAATATTCAACAGTATTTTTTCCTTCTCACCATCCAACAAGAAATTTATACTGTACGGATTACAGACAAAGGAAAAATTGCCTCAAATTCTTTAACCAGAGGCTCATGTAGAGAGTATCCTCTTATTTTAAGTAAAATTAGCTATTATATTCATCCCTATTATCAGAAGGCAAATTTTAAGTCATACAAACTGGAGAAACCCAGCAATGGAAACAAACTGAACATTAAGAAGATGATAATTGAAGGTTATCTGTTACCAAGGTAATGCAAACCTTCTTTGTCTGGAAAATTACATAATATTATGATGCTTTAATCACCAAATAACTCCAACATTCTACACCTCCAACAATTGCAAGGACTGCTTAAATCAAGATTTTTAAAAATATGTCCAAAATACTTTGTTATGTCTGCACATATGCACTACAAATACTCACATGTGAAAGAAGATAAAGTTTCTAAAGCATTAGACTGCAATATGAGGGAATGGAGAGGTGGTCCTCTTTGGCTTTTCCACACTGTCTTGAACAATTCACTGAGGACCACATTTATGACAGTATCTGACATTTAAAGATGCAGGAAGATTCCGAGTGAGATTTGGAGAAGCTCTCAAATCAACTGCATTGTGTCCAATGTGTTTTTGAATCCAGCACACCTTGAAATCAATGGGCAGCATCCTATTGATCTCAGTGGTTTGTAAGCCTGTGATTTTCTAGCCAATGTAGGAAAAAATAAAAAAATAAAAAAAAATAAAAGGAGAAGTATCTCTCCTCTGGCCAGCTTTGCCTAAACTTTTTAAATGGTGGCTTTCACTGGACAGTGAAAGGATGACAGAGGAAAAATTACCAAGTATCTAACTTCATACTCATCTTGTCCCACTGCAATATAACAAATGAACAGCCATGATTCACATAAATGTATTACTTCAGTGATCACAAAAAATTAATGGTAATTGCAAGAAGACAGCAAGAGGGAATAGTACGTTATACTGCACTCTGTAATTCACAGTGAAGAGAGTAGGTCCCTGATATATCATGGTTGAAATTACACATGCTTGGCCAGAAGCAGGAATTAAAAATTCTTTGTAAAAATATCAGCACTAAATGCACACTGGAAGTTACTCACATAAGTGTATACAGCCCTGTCTGTTCCTTTTGGCATTTCCACACTAATTAAATCCCTTTTAACTGTATGTGTTCAATTATGAATTACACTTTGTTTGACCAGCATCAGACAGGAATTCCAGGTGGAAGGAGTGTAATACTGGTAGAAAGGGTCAATCTGAAAAAAAACATCTTAGAATCATAGAATCACAGAATGGCTTACACTGGAAGGGGCCTTTACACCCCCCAGCCCCAACCCCCTGCCACGAGCAGGGCAGCAGTTCACCAGACCAGGCTGCCCAGGGCCCCATCCAACCTTGCCTTGAATTTTCCCAGGGATGGGACATCCACAGCTTCTCTGGGAAATACATTCCAGTGCCTCACCATCTTCTTAGTAAAGAACTTCCTAATGTAAATCTCCCTTCTTTCACTTCAAATATTTTCTCTTTGTCCTATCACTACCAGACCATGTAAAAAGTTAGTTCCCTCCTGATTGTAACTTCCCTTCAAGTACTGGAAAGTGACATCGAAGTCATCCCAGAGCCTTCTTTTCTTCAGATCGAATGAACACAGCTCCCTCAACCTTTTTCTTCATAGGAGAGATACTCTGGCCCTCTGGGTATCTTTGTGGCCCTCTTCTGGACCCACTCCAACAGCTCTGCATCTGTGCTGTGGGTCCCAGGCTTGGACACAGTACTGAAGATAGGAACTTGTAAGGTCAGAGTAGAGGGGGACACTCACCTCCCTCTCCCTGCTAACCACCCCTTTTTTGATGCAAACCAGGATACTGTTGGCCTTGTCTTTCTAGAGCACACTGCTGACTCATGTCCAGCTTTTCATCCACTACAATTCCCGAGTTCCTCTCTGCATGGCTACTGTCAAGGAGTTCTTCCCCCAGACTGCCTAAATACCTGGGATTATTTTGACCCACAGGCAATCCCTTGTTCTTGGCCTTTTTGACCCTGGGCACACTTTTCAAGTCTGTCCAGATCCCTTTGGATTACATCAGTTTGGCATCATCAGCAAGCTTGCTGAGGGTACACTCGATCCCACTGTCTATATCACTGATAAAGAATTTGAAGAGTGCTAGTCTCAAAACAAATCCCTAGAGGTTACCACTCATCACTGGTCTCCACCTGGACATAGCCCTCTGGCTGCAGTCATCCAACCAATTCCTCATCCACTGAATAGTCCAGCTTTCAAATCCATTTATCTCCAACTTATAGATAAGGATGTGGTGCAGAACTACATAAACGTCTTTACACAAGTTCATGTAGATGACATTGCCCTTCCTTTGTCCACTGATGTCATCACTCCATCATAGAAGACAATCCAAAACTATCCACAGTGCTTAGCAATCAATATGCTTCCCAGAGTCCCGGGTAGTCATTACAGCTGCACACGGAACAAATGAGAATTCCTTTATTAGTGAATTCGACTTTGGAAGCCAGGTCAGTTCATTTTGGTTCAAACCATGTCAGCCTAATGGAGTTGTAAAGTGGACAGCAAATCAAATTCTTCTCCCTTAATATATTTGGAAATAAAGAAATGGAACAGATTATACTATTCTTTAAAGTTTGCTTTATGTTTCTCCACATTTTCAATATTTATTTTTGTATTTGCCTATTCTTTCCTTCACTATGTATAGAAGGAAGAAATATGGATTCTCAGTGTCTCAGATTTCTGTCATTCTGTGATTTGTTACAAACCCAGGTCTTCTATTAGGCACTTTTACTGAATGTAATTTGCAGAAAACTGAGTTTCGATAATCTGTTCAATAAAAAGATGCAGGAAAAAGAAACATTCATAATAAAGTTCTTACTTCTTTCCTACATATGCTACAGCATGATTTTCTCAGTGATCTGCTATGTTCATGAGCCAAAATCCCATCTTTCTTATCTTTCACAGTCCACAAGATGGTAGCTGGTAGTCCTCCTAGCAGTCTCACACAGACTGCTTCCCAAGAAACAAGAGATACATAATCTGCTTCTTTCTTTCCAACAGCATACCCCAGCTGGTTGGAAAATAAGGAAGTCCTTTAAAGGTACACATCTCCAATTCTGCCTGATTTCCCTTGGCAATTAAACCACCTCATGGGAAGATGGCAGAAGGATGGTCAAGGGCAATCCAGAGAAGGTCTAGGTCTATATTTCAGAGTCTGTATCATGTCCTTTAGGCAAGACTGTAGAACTTTCTGTTCCATATCTGAATATACACAGTAGTAGAACTCACAACCTCTACCTTACACTGTAATTCAGTGCTCCAGTTTATATAATTTCTGTATTACCAGAGGGCTGGTAATAAATGAAGGAAACAAGAGGAACAGTGGAAGAGCACTGGTAATGAAGTTGGTGATTTTTTGTTCTTTTAGTTAAGTTTCAGTAGTGTGTATTTGATTCTACAATTGAACCGTAATTGAATAAAACAATTTGTTAATCAAAATATCCTGTTTCATTTTTCAGAATTTTTACATAGAATTTACAACATATTATGTTTGAGATTCTACATATCTCCCTCTTCCTATTACTGAGCAATCACATCTTTAAAGTACTTTCCTAAGAAAACTAAAAGTAATGTGGAGGTTGTCTAAGGACATACTCTGGTAGATGACTCAGACACCTTCTCCTCATCTGACATTTAGCAGCCTGCCTCCTTGTATTCTTTCCAGGTTTATCTATGCAAGACAGAATTTTCTTTTTTTAACAACAAAAAAAAAAAGGGCAACAGAGGAAAAGCTTCCCACTGCTACTAACACAAGTTCACCTGAAAAATCTTAGAAAACTGGGAGCAAGGTTAGATTTTGGCTGCCACGCTTTTCAACACTGGTAGGAAATCTTCAGTGTAATTCAATTTGTTTTATATGGTACTATGCAAAGAATCTAGGAAACTGAAATCCAGTCTATATCATGTTTCCTGATATAATTAACATATTTTCATTTTCATATATAATTGTACCACTGAGAAATTCTTCTTATGTATCCAGGAATGGCCAATGTCTTTGTAAACCAAACCACAGTAAAAGTCAAAGTCAAGGTATTAACCCTCTGTAAAAAATTTCTCTTGAAGACCGACAGGGGAATCCTTTTTTGTATCGGATATCATTGTTCATAGCAGATGCACATATCACAGAAAAGGGTTACTTATAGACATCACATTTTAACAACCTCCCTGGTTTGAAAGAAAGAAAAAAAAGAGAGAAAGAATGTGAAGGCCAGAAGTGCACCTATTTGATGGACAAAACAAATTACAGGGTGAAAGCCATTGAATTAGGAGCTTTCAATATCTAGCCTGTAAGAAACACTAGATTTAGAGGATAAAGTGAAAATCGGTGTGACTGAATACGGCCAATAATCTTCAGCAGTGTAAAGCAATTCTTGGAAGGTAACTAAGCCCTAAATCACCAGTAATGTGTTCCCAGTGATCAGAGAGTAAAATTAAATGTTTCCAGCATACCAGAGCAATTCAGCTGATGACAGCTAAATAAATGACATTTTAAATATAAACTAGAATTCAAAATCAAATCTACAAGCCTTGAAAGCCAAATTACCTGTACTGACATATTACCTCAACGCACATCCAAAGCTCTGATGATGATTCATGGTACACTGTGACTTTGAATGCCTTACCTGCACAAAACCCATTAATCCAGCTTCATTCAAACTGTTTCCAGCACTGCAGCTTCTGAGAAGCTTTTGGAAACTTCCTCAACACAGCACAAAAGCTTATTTTCCATAACAAATGTTGCTTTGAGGCATGGGACTGAGTATTTTTTAATTATTTTGTACCTAAGCAAGATTTCTTAGGGCTGGAAACATTGTTAGACTGCCGTAAGGAAGAATGAGACAGCTGTACATTGGGACATAGAGCTCTTCAAGTCAGAACTGTTTTAAGACATTATCTAATGTGACTACATAAAGAATAGCTGCTCTGGGGAACTCCCATATACCTTCAAGATCTAATCCACTCTCTATGGTGCCTCTGGAGCTAAAACCAAAAACAAAGATGTCTTTACCTTGAAGATGATTGATGGTACTGTTGTAAGACATACATTAGGTAGTAAACACAAGAGGTAATAGTAAAATCACGTTTTGGGCTCCCTGAGATTGTATTTCTCACTGATAATGAGACCATCCATTCAAAGACCGGTTAAATTTTAACAGGACACTGCCACACAATATTAACAGCAGTGACAGATGAGAGGCATAATCCTGAAAGGGCTAATAGACCATTCTTGTTACCTGACTGCTTATGGTGGGTTTTTAAAGAGAGGAGTGAGTTGGATTAAAGAGAAACAAAGAACACATCTGTTCCTGTGTGAGTTGGCTGCAGCAGAGAAAAGGTTCACTGGTTATTCTGTAGATTTATTCTCTGGATAGCGAATACAAAAGTAAGCCCTAGTGAAAAAAACCTTGGAAATAAATGTTTGAAGGTGGATTTTGTTTGGCAGCTATTTAAGCACTCACTATTGTACTGTGTGTATTTTCATTTGCCTGGTAGTGGCATGAGACTAAAGTTTTGCTCAGTAAATGTAGAGGGGACTGCAGGAATAGCGAAAGTAAGGAAAGCTCAATTGCCCAACAGCAGACCTGGCTGATCCTGAGGGTGACCTTCTGCAGGCAGTGATGATGTTGCTCAACCTTACAGTGCCAATGGGAAAACACTGATCCAGTGCTGAAAGTGGTTTACAATTGGAGATTCAAGGCAAGAACCAGAAGGGATACACCACCTTTACACTACAGTAAATATTTTTGTGGGTTTTCTTGTTTTAGTAATTTCATACATTCTTGTTGACATACCACAAATAAAGCAATGCTTTTGCTTTATTTGCATTGTCCTTCCCTGATTTTAATAGTGTTCACTGTACTTTCATAGAGAAAGAAAGCTCGGTTCAGCTCAGTTACAATTTTTGTGACCATCCTTGCAGATATATCTTTATGGAACTGCTTCTGTGTTAATACTGATGGTCATACAAAGAGCGCCAAAAATAATGGCTTAGCAACATCAATATAATAAACTACCTTTTCAGTTAAAGAAAAATTATCCCTCTTCTAACAAATGTCATATTACAGACAATAGTATTTGCATGCAATAAAATAGAAATAAATCTACTCAGACTCCTTTAGAAACTTTCATTAATCTTTCTGATGTCTTTCTCTTGTAAATATTTATGATATACTACTTTACGCTCTGGTACTGTTGCAATCAGTGGCAACCTGCCCACTGACTTCAGTAAGGTGGATACACTTTCCTTTTTGATGAATGGTTAACGTAATGGTAACAGGACAGGAGTCAAAAGAGTCTCATCTATTTAACTACCACCTTACGTGTCACTTACCTTTGAAGAATGTCTCTTCTATGAATACGTCACCATTTAAAATCGGGTATGACAGTGTCTTACTTTGACTGTGAGCCACCTGTGTTCATCTACATAGTGCCCACACAGAATTGTCATTTGACGTTTATGGGGGATTGGGATTTTTTGTTGTTTTATTTCTATTTTATTTTTTCTGTTAAGATTTTTTTTACTGGAAGTAGATAAACTGATTAGCTGTCTTTTTACAGGAATTCCATCATGGGAAGACTTAATAGTGCAGCACTAAGTGCTTTGTTATAATTTTTTTTTAATCTAATTGTCTTTTGTACCCTTAGGACTCCATTACAGAGAGCAGAAATGCTATTAGCAGCGCAGTATGTAAAGTGGGAATTGCCTCTTGCCCTGTGGCCATGATTTAGCAAAGTACTTAAGCCACTTACCTAACTTCATGCAAACTGTCTTAAAGCGCATTGGCCAACGCTGATGTCATTACTGCTAAATGCGTCCTTCAGATCACTGCTGAAGAAGAATCTAATTATTCATCTGCTTAAAACTGAGAAGACCATGAGTTCTTTCAGTGTAGCAGGTCCTTCTCTTAACCCTCATACACAGACACTGTATTTCTTTCTGTTAGAGCTTTCTAAGCAGCCAGCATCCTAGTAACAAGCCCAGCGCTTTAACATAGGGGGCAGCTTGAGGCCTTCAGGGGCTTTGAGTGTGACTCATCAGACACCTGGATGCCTGCCATGCTTTCTTTGGAAGTAGTCACCCAGTGTAGTATTCATCTTGTTAACTTCAGCCATCTAAAAGGCATATGTCTTCATTTTTAGCAATATCCTTGATAGTCAGCAGAGAGAAACAGGAATGTCTAAACAATGACTCAGCTGCCTTATTTTAGACATGTGCCTGAGAATGAGCTGAAGTCTCTTATTTCTTTCCAGTGAGTACAGGGGACAGGTGCAGATGGCAAACAGAAAAGTTCCTGTCATGACTGCTCTGGCCAAGGTAGCCGTCATATTAGGAGGGACAAAAACATAAAAGCAAGCACCCTGGAATGTCAAAGATGAGCAGACATGTAACCATTTGGGGAATTTCTTGAAATATTCACAACTACCACTTTTTTAGCATGGATATTGCCTCATAGACCCCCATCCCTCAGTTTTGTTCCAGCTAAACAATTTCCTACAGACACAAATCCTGAAGATTTCAGTATATTCTTCATATGGTTCCTTGCAGGGATTGAAGCTAAATGAGAAAGCAATTTACAAAAATGTTAAATACATTGAATCTGGTTTCAGCAGAGATGTGATTCGTGTGTGCAGTCACAGGATACACAAACTGTAGATGCACAGCCTGCATTGCTTCCATTTTGAAGTAAAGGTGTTAAATACATACATCCAGTTAATTTCTACACCAGACATAAACACCTAAAATAGGAAATAAATCACAACTATTAAAGGATTTCCTTCCTCATAAATCAGCACATTTCTAGTGTGCAGTTTATTCGTACTGGGCTCACATCCACATGTACTTTACTTCTATTTAAGCAGTGGTATAAATGAAATGGCAGTCTGAGACCCAACAATGCTTTCTCCTACTGCCAGAGACAGAGACAAGAAGTCTGGTTTTAAAAATCATTTTTGGAGCTCAAATCTCCATTCTGTTCATACCACTCATAGTATGCACTAGAAATGAATGCCCAGTGCCATTGGTAGCACTGCAAACCATCCCTTTGCTGTTGGTAGTCATCATAGCCAAACTGAAAAGAAAACCAGAATGCTCTGAATTGAACAAAACATCAGTGATACTCTTAGTATCAGAACATGGGATTTGGTGTGACTGCATTGTTTGGATGGATACAGTTTATTGTGCTGGAGTTATCTACTTTACTTGTAAATAACTCCATGGAATTTCTAATAGCCAAAGAATAAAGCAGTAACTTTATTGGTTTTCCTACAAATAAATTCATTCCAAGAACTCACTAGGGCTGTCCATCAGGGAAAGTACCCCATTTACAACTACGTTTTTATATCTCTGACTTGGGCTGTCAAGACGTACAATACTTTGTTTTGTATTATTTACGTTGGTTTTTTTAACTATGTTGAACAACCCAGCAGAAGCCCTGTTATAAGACATAGACCCAATTATTTATTTAAAATAAGTCATCTTAAAATAGACCAAGTTAATTGTGTTACATGAGATCAGTTGTTCATAAAGTCATATTGATCAACCTTAATCATACTACTTTTACATAAATTTGTTATGAGAACATTACACTACTTTTCACTGATGCTATACAAAATTGATTATAATGAACAAATTATCTCCTTTGCTACTCTTAAGATTTTGGCTCAGTTTTCAAACCCTCTAAAATGTACTTCATTTTTCAGTGTTGTCAAATCAGTGCTCTCATTCAGCCATCTTAGCAATTTTAAGTGGTAGCCATCTTTTCTACTAATTTAAAATAGCAAACTTAGTTACGGTAGTTTTCTCTTTAAAAATTAGAAAGAAAAAAGAAAAAAAAAAAAA
>VXAB01011174.1:11464-82991 GCA_013399175.1 Odontophorus gujanensis
TTTTTTTTTTTTTTGGTCTAATTAAGTATTCACCTTAGAGGTTCCCAAAGGAATCTCAGTTTCACAAGTCTTGGTAGGTCATTTTGATCTCTTGTGCAGGAAAATATATTGGGTAATTCCAGATAGTTAGAAGTCTTTCAGTGGATGACGTTCATCAGTTTTCCTTTTACCACATGTTAATTAGCAAAAGGTTTGTACTGCCGTGCGGGAAGTTTATATTCCTTTGATAACTCCTGATTTATTTTCTTTTTATTTTTAGTCATTCTGCTATTTTCTTTTTTTTTTAGTCATTCTGCGTGTATTTTGTTTTTCTTTTTAAGATATACTGACAATATAGGAACTGAATTTGACCATCAAAGCCTTTAGAACATGCAGAAAAGCTGGAATTCTTGTTATGGTTACTATTACAAAACAGAATATAAAATTATCACATTTATGTGCTTAAGCCTCTGCTTTACATGCAGCTATGTAAGAGAACATATTTTGCTCAAAAGTAAGACTAGAAATTTTATCGGACTGATAAGTATGTAAAATACAGTTTCATTAAATTAAAAGAAATTTGGGGAAGCACTTTTGCTTTGGTTTTGTTCTTATTTTGGAGCCTACTGTGTTGCAATTAAACTAATTTAGATGAGATATACAGTTGTTAACACATTTCTGTGAAAAGAAAAAAGAAATAACATGGAAATCAAAGGCTTATGAATACTAGCTGGCTTCACGGCATTCATTGTTCTTTACACAGCTGCTAATAAATTTTGTTTCATATCTCTAAATAACCATGTTGTCTTTTTTCATGTTGGTTATTCCTATTTTGAAAAATACCTATATATTATAGGAGAAGCTCATGTTACCAATTCATCTGACTGAAGGATGCAGCCAGCACATGAATCTCTTAATAACGTAATTCATTTCAGTTGAAACCAGAACATAATGAGTCTGATCCAGTAACTCATTTTCCTTCCTTTTTTAAAGCATAATGCCTCAGTTCTCCTAAAGAGGTGTTAAAAATTATATTAAATTTGTTTGGTTTGGAGGTGTAAATTGGATTCTTAAGTATTTTTCTTCCAAGCAGACCTTCTTTCTGTCCCTTTCAGGAACATAACTGACTTGTTCCTTGCCTTATTCTCATAAACTTATTTGAAATCTCTCCTAAAGTTACATACAATGTTATAAAACAAGCTTAGAGATAATATATAGCTCAAGATTGATAATAGCAAATACAATAGTATAAAAGACACTGTCCCATTCAAAGTTTCAGTTTGCTACAAAAATACATATGGAAAAGGATTTCTTAGTCTATTAGTTAGGAAGTGTGAGAGGTTATTTCAGTGGTGCTAAAGAATTAAAGATAGGAGAATTGGAGTAGTTGACAATATTGAATCGGGGTAAAATAAGATGTCACTTAATCAAGACATTTTTATCCTGCAAAACTCTGACTGTTAGTTCTTCCCCTTAAAGATAAACTGCTGTTTTGTTGTATTTCTCACTATAACTTTCAGCTCAGGAAGTTAGGAAAAATTGGCTAAACCATTTCAGTTCCATCTCATTTTTTAAGTATTTCTTTATATCTAAATATCACTGATTTCCAAATTCTATCTTTTAGAAAGACAGACTCTTTTTTCTGCATCTTGAACAATTAATCAGAGAGGTTCCATATGAAAATAAGGATTAAATTCTTCATGCATTTAGAATAAAAATTTAGCTTTCCAAACGTCACTTAAATTTTCTGAAGTAACAGTTTAATGACCAATATGAGAACCAGTTTCAGCAGATTCATTTTACATTGACAACCAACTGTCTGTGCTTCCATTGTTCAAATAAAGATCTGTGCCTATTTTGCAAAATATTCCCTTTAATTCTAATCACTATGTCTCCTCATTACTTTCTGATAAAATATTCTAAATATTGCTTTACAACATTTATTTTGGGAAAATATTTTTATCCATAGCACCCCTTTTCTTTATAAAGAATCCAATTAGTTCCTGACTTCTTCACATCTTAATATTTTCACAGAATCATAGAATCACAAGGCTGGAAACGACCTACAAGATCGTCCAGCCCAACTGTCCTCCCATCACATTGCTGTTTGTGTTACAGCATTTCCTCATAATAATTCTTTCAGATATACATTTGGGTCAGAAGGCTAACCAGAGCTAAAAAGGGAACATACGTATCATTTAATTCTCTCTAGTCTCTCGTGATCTCACATTAATAGGATTAAGTATAGAAAAATCATGTTTTTTAATTCTGAGTAAATTAAATCAAATTGAGATTCTACTGCAATAAGGAGGACAATACTGAGTAAAGTCAGAATAATTCTGAAGTAGAAAAGACCAAGTACAGCCAACCTCAAGTCATTACTGTGGCTGTGATAATGTGATAGCAAGAGTAAATATAATTTTCTCATATTAAAACAAACAAACAAACAAACAAAACCAATAAAAAAACACTGAAAAGATTCTTCAACGATTCTAAGTATTCTTCACTGAACACCACCAGAGCATTTCCTATTTATTTATTTTTAACTTAGGCTATCTGCCAACAATCTACCTTCACAAAATGGGACACTAAATTATTTTTTTATGTAGCTTGCATAAAATAATATTTAACGCAATATATATATTTATATTTTGTTGTTTTAAGAATGAAAAGGAAATAATAGAAAGGTAGAAATAGAAAGCCTTACTGTATTCTCAGATATTGTTGCCTAATGTATATGATTTAAAGGATATGCTGTTCAGTTTCTGAGTGGGTTTAACATATAAAAATGTAAGGAATTAAATCCTTCTTCTACACACAGCCCTCCTGGGAAATTTCCCATGAGAAATAAATAGTATCTGATTGCTATCTGCCTCCTATGTTATATTCTCTTCTCCACATTATTAAATGGATCCTGAGCCTCAGATTGCTGTAAAACAATTATTATGTCAGTGGTTCTAGGAAAAAAAAGAAGATGAAATAGCATTTAGAATTTTATTGTTGAAGCTGAAAAATATCTCATAAAATACTCATGTAGTAGCATCTGTTTCACTTTCAATATTTAGATGGCTTCTGAAAGACCTTATTAAATCTTCAGAAGACTTGTGAGATAGCGGTTTAGGCTGAAATCACTTAAAGGAATGTGCACTCTCATCCACATTCCAGCAGTTATCTGTTTCATAATCTCTGCTGTTAGCACTTAACTTCTTTGAACATTTTCTCCTCATCTGTGAGGCAAAGAAAAAAACGTATGTTGAATTCCAGAGGGGAAAGGATCTCAAAGTTTTTTTCCAGACTGTTCCTTGTTAAGGTGGAGATTCTCTTCACTCTTGGGGAAATCTGGGTGCTCTGGAGACAAAAGCTACCAATTTGTTTCTCTGTAGAGAATGTAGGAAATCAGCTCTGGGTTTCACAGCACCTCACAGGTTCTTATATTACAATTTTTTTAGCTCTAACCCACAGTACAAATTTCCATAAAAAGAGCTAACGACATCAGAGAGAGACACAGGCTGTTGTGGTACTCCTTTTCATCTGTTCCCATGATTCCAACCTATTTCCAAACTGGGTACTATGTCCTTAAGTCTATAATTATAGTGCAGATGAGTTGATGCTCAGCCGAAGGGGGTTGCTCAGAACTGGTGATCCTAAATTTCTTTCCAGTTTTTGCCCTAAGATGGTTTCACCCTTTTGTCACAGCTTCCATTTTGTAGTGTTGTGTACTGCCATCGGATCTGGCTCCCCAGAATACATCCAGCCAAAACATTTGAAGCACTTAAGATTATTTTGGATCTGATCTGTGTTTACTGGTTTATCTTAAATGGTTTGTGTATATCAAACCTTACTGAAACTTAAAAAAAAATAAAGCAAGAGCAAAAAAAGAGAAAATTGCCCACACAAACAATGTGACATTTTGCCTATCATTTATCAGATACTAGGTTTTCTGCCTTAGAGATTTCTCCTTCAGACATTCTAAGTAATCCCTTTAAAGATACCCTGTGTTGGTGCATTTCAGCAGGGAAAGAGATGTGATCCCAATTACAGTCTACAGATATCTGTAAGATTTGTTAAGTTTACAAAGTATCATACTTCTATAAATGTGTCTGTGTGCATAATTTAGACAATTTTAATCTGCAAAGTTAAAATTGTGATGGAAATATTGCAAAAAGCTTTCTTTCAACCTGTTCATAGACTTGTAAGGTGCTTACAGCGAGAGCGGGGTTGGTCTCTTCTCACTGCTGACAGGTGACAGGATAAGGGGAAACGGCCTTAAGTTGTGCCAGGGTAAATTTAGGTTGGATATCAGGAAACACTTTATAGAAAGGGTTGTTAGGCACTGAAATAGGCTCCCCAGGGAGGTGGTTGAGTCACCTTCCCTGGATTTGTTTAAAATCTGTTTGGATGTGGTGCTAAGGGACACAATTTAGCAGTGGGTTATTAGGGTTTGGGTAGTATGGTCAGGTTGTGGTTGGACTCATTGATCTTTAAGTCTTTTCCAACCTGAGTAATTCTATAATTCCATCCTATGATTCTGAGTCACTTTCTTTTCAATTTAGTATTCCATGGTAAATATTCATTCAAAGTAAGTGTTATGTAAGTCTTTTCCAGTCTTATTTTTGCTTTTGTTACTGTTATTACAATAGTAAATGTCAGTATTCTTTCTTCACTGGAACTCAACCTGCTGTATGTATCTGTCTGAGCCTATTGTCTGTGTCTGTTTCAGATTACAAAAGCATGTTACTCATGGTCTGAGTGGATCACCCTGATGGCCCTCAGCATTTCAGGAAGACTCAGCAAGCTGTGATCATCCCAAATACCTTTGAAGTACTAATATCAAGTCAATCCCTGCAGGTATGGCATTTTGCAGTTAGTTCAACATCACATTACACCACCACAATCTGCCAGAAACAGAGTGTGCAGTTAGGTCACACGATAATCAAGGATTATTCTGGTAAAAGTTGACTTAGATAGCATGAGGTATCTCCCAAAGTTTGGATCAGCCTAATGCCTCTGATGTTACTGTCAGATAGAGGAAAGATGCTGTTTGTTGACTCTGTTCATACTGTTGCAGAAGATACGGGCATCATGTATCTGACCATTACCATCAGTGATGGTACTCATGAACTACTATTTGTGATCAGCAGAACCTTTCACCGTGAGAGATTGTTTGTTCTTTCATACATAACTTCTCAGACCCATTCAGATGGGTACCAGGAGAGGACAAAAAAACAATTCATCATGCTGCATGGATGGCAGTGCTGAGATCACCTGCATGCAAACAGCAGATCCTGGAATCTGCAGTATCTAAAACAGAAAGGAAGAAACAGCTGGGGACAAAAGTTTTGACAATCGTCTCTTAAACATCCACAATAAACCTGTCAGAGTCCTGCAGCACCCACAAGGAGTAATCCAAAATACCTTTGTGCTGCATTTGAACCTTTCTAGACGTGTGCTGGTGATGGAAATGAAACACATAGAAGTATATTTGAATAAGTATCCCTGTACCCTAAAGGAAATGCCAGAGTTGGAGTTTCTAGAATGAGATATTTGAAGTCAATGTCATCTCCTGTGGAAAAAATTGAGCATGGCCTGTAGTTTGGTAGGAGAGCTGCTGTCACCCATCTTAATTAAGATTTAGTTTAACCTTCTCCTTGTTTACACACACACACACACACACACTTTTTAAAGTTTATTTTGTTACTTCAGAACAATCTGCAGGTCAAAAATACCATTCAGATTCATTTTTCCAAATGCACCTGAGGTTTTCAGGACCACTACAGTGTCCCAGTAAATAATAAACATATACTGTGTGCTTGCATATCACTTAGGCAGTATTGTTTTAACATGTGCAGCTACAAATCTACTCTTTCTGGCTGGTTAATATAAGAAAAAAATATTCTGCAATTGCCACAGATGAAGAATTTCAAAGTCCCTTCCATTTTGCAGTTCTAGAATAGCTTCTTGCTTTTAAACAGGTATATTTTAAAATATTTCTTTATTATCAAATTATCAGTTTGTGAAAGAAGAGTTTTCAGTACGAAAAAGATTTTTGATGTTAACTTTGAAAATTACTGCAGAGTTCTGTTACAGACAATTCAATGGCAGAAGAACTTTTAATTCCAAAGTTTCCTTTATCAATAAAAGGAAGAAGGGTTTTCCTTGTTGTTGTTGTCATTTATTGTTTGTTTTATTTGTTTGTTTTATGTTAAGTTGCTTCAGCGGGCTTTAGCTTCCTGTACAGGGCAGGTGTGTTTCATAACTATTTCAAAAGAGAAGATCCTGCACTACAGTCTTTCTGCTCTGAGCTCAGTGGGAGTGAGGCTCCCTCCTGTGGAATGCGAGGTCTCTGTAACTTTTCACAGACATATTAAAACCAAAAACTTCAGAAGGAGAATATCCTTTAATTAGTCACAAGTTATTTATTTATTTATTAGGTAATCTGGAAAGTTAGTTAAAAGCTGTTATTTTCAATATGTTTGAGATTACGAAATCTGCATGCTAAACTCTAGTGAAATCTCAGCAGAATAGGTTGTTGAATTTATTTCTGTACAACAGAATTTGTCCTTTAATTTGAAAAAAATTTGCATCTTGTCTTTGTTATTCCAACTTGTTAAAAAATAAATAAGAATAAAAACTTTCACACACCTCCATAGATATGCCAAAAAAAAATAAAAGTTTAATATTATATAAAAAAAGATGCTACAATTGGTTAAATTTTTTTCCATTTTTCTCAGGGAAAAGGATATAAATCATTCAATTAAAAGAAGTAGTTCTTAGGTATATATCTAAAGCATTATATTAAATATTATTTAACATATTATCAAAATTCCATAGATCAGAAAGCAAATTTAACATACCACTGGGATTTTCTCCATTTATACCCACGTGCTTTAGAAATGCTTGGAGCATTCTTACTTCAGGAGGCTGTTTATCAAAGAAAAGAAAATGATGTTGATTTAATACCATTACAAATTGTTACACAAATCTATGTTTTTAATTATATTTTCCTTCTAGATACTTTTTAATGAACAGTATGTACATAATATCACTGCTCCATTTCCAGTGCTCCATTTCTTGGTGTGCATCACATTTTTAAGAGCCTGGAGTGTTTTGATTGTCTAAGATAATCAGAAAATTCAATCAAGGAGAAATATTTTTCTGAGTTTTTGATTAGTCTCTTGTTAGATTATTTGAACTTGTATTGCAACATTACCTAGAGTTTAAAATATAGAAATACAAACAAAGAAATAAACAACATGTTGCATCCATTATATTGTTTCAATTTTTAATGACCTATGTCAGCTTACATGAGCAAATTGCTGTGCAATTTACTCTTATATCCTAGAGATATAGGAGCTACTGCAAGGATGAAAAGCAAAACACTCCTTTATTTGTGTATGGATATTTGTTAGACTTGATGGAATGCATTTTTTACAAATAATTATAGACAACGGGTTTTTCAGTTTCAGAGCTCTCATAAAGTACTACTTTAGTGATTTGAAAGTAACATACTATGCTGGATGTTGCTTTTGAAATTTGAATATTTGCTTCCATTCTCTGGCCAATTGCAGTTACTGAATATGTTGGTTTTATTCAGGAATTGTTGGTTTATACAGCCAACACTATTACAGATAATAAAGTTCCATTTCTGGTCTCAGTGGCTATGCCCCACCAATTTCATTGCTGGTGCACAGTAGTCAAAGGACAATTCATTCTCTAAATTCTTATATTATCTCTTAACAAAGTATTCATACACTTCATTTTGTCTACTAACTTGTGTCAATGAGAAATATATGAAGAGAGACTGGCAGCCTGAATTCTGCTCTTCCCAAATGTTTCCGTGCTGTGAGACTCTGAGAAATGCCCTATTTCTCAAATATTTCTGCATATATCCAGCATAAGCCAGTGGTGCACACATAAGTTTATACCATTTAATATTACTCGGGGAAAGGACAAGGCTGTGTGTATATTTACAAAACAACTAGCTCCTCAGCCTAAATTTCATTTTGCCATGATAAAGTGACAAATAATCTCTCTTCTGATTACAGTGGCTCTCAAAAGTCTCAGTAATTATACACAACATCATCAATTTCAGTTTTGAAACTATATAAGAAGGAATATGAGCATCCACATATTAAAATTCAATATGACAAAATCAGATGCAGCTATAAAATTAGAGCTCAAGTAAATATCTGTTAAGTTCAAATCTGATTGCAAGTATAATTACTCCTCTTGTAATTAATTTTAATTTGCTGAGAAGAAAATAGGTGGATTGGTTTAGTAAACAAATGTTGATAAATATAATAAAGAAAGGTATTGCTCCTTAATTATATTAACACTTTCTTCTCTGTTACTAGGTATTTACTTTCATCTATCTTATCTTAAAATGCATATATTTAATTAAGTCTTGCAAAAATAAGAGTGTTTGTGACATATAATTTGTGCTACAGACATAACTTTTTTCTGTTTTAATTACTATATGAATTTGTCCATGTCTTGAACAGGTGGGTCAGAAATTAAATTGCAGGTAAATTAGACCTCAAGATTAGAAAATATTATTTCATTATATTTTTCAGTTTGACTTAATCATTCAGATACCTGGACTATCAGAATCATAGCTAACACTAGTCCAACACCCAGGTCAGGGCAAGATCACCTACAGGATACTCAGGGCAATATCCTGTTGTGTTTTGCCTGTCTTCAAGGAGAGGCTCTACAACCATTGCTTCCTTTGTCTGTATATAAAAACACCCATGAAAGCGGAAGTCTTCTATCCATACTGCTCTGTGAGCATCTTCCAGTAGTGGGATGAACTCAGATAGGTGTTTTCTTTCTGCTGAGGGTAGAAAATGTTATTTCATGATCATCGCAAACCAACAAATATATGCATTGTAAGGACACCCTACTTTCAAGCTGTAGAAGTGTGGTGCAACAGTGATCAACCCTGGGATCCTTTCCTCCTTATTCACTGTTTTATATTGGCCTGTATCTGAGGGAGTAGATTGTTCCCAGCTCTCTAGCAGCTGATCAATCTTGGAAAATAAAATCCAAAGTGAAATAAGAAGTAATAAATAGTTCAGAAATACATCAAAAGAGCATATTCATTATTAGTTGGTGTAAAACAAAGTAAGATTTGACAAAATGAAGGGAAAAACCTCTAGTCTGCATCTCATTTGCTTACAAAGGCGTGCAAGGCCACTTTGCAAGAAGTACTTTTGATCTCTAGGGAAGTATGTTTGTTGTTTTTCTTACTCAGTGTTGGATGAGAACACCTACATTTGGCAAAATGTATACATCTGGTCTTACCTAATACTTCGAGGCATCATGAAGTTAGATTTATTTTATCACTGAAATTTTACAGTTTGCAGTTTTCTGACTACTCTTGACAGTGACACAATTAGTTGCTTTTAAGATCATCACCCCTGTTTTATCGCAGAAATGGTGTGTCAGACAACTGAAGCATGAGATAGTCCAACATTAAAGTTTTATCATCTGCTTTGACCAAGGTTTAGAGGATTTTGGTTCAAAGAAAAGAATATAAATAAAACTGGTCCACTGCATTTTTTTTTTAATCTCTGTTGAGGCTGAAAATAAAGGTCATTTTCAGTGATCTGTGAAAATTACCCTGATCAGTTAAAAATTGGAGTGATGGCCTCATCTTATCTCACACAGACAGCCTAATACAACAGAACAATAAATTCTTGTTTCTGAGAGGCCAGAACTGGGATTTGAACATGTATTATAAATTCCTTAAACTGACAGCTCTAGACAGTTTTGATTTCCCTTTTCTCTTGTTCCATAAAAATCACCACAGCTTAGAGGACACATTAACAAACAGTTCTCCAGCTGTCAGCATCTGTAACAAACATGAAATACCTTTCCTCAGCCTTGGCCATTACTTTGATTTGCCTGGCATAAGAAACAGTTGCAATATCCTTTTCTAGAAGCCTATTGGTAGAGGACCTGTGACCAACTTTTGAACATCAACAATACCTCTACTCTCTTTCACAACTATCTTTTTCCACTGTACTTTGAAAAAGTGCATAGAAATATTTGACAGAGGCCCTCGAACCTTTCATTGAAAAAAGAGAAGAAAGAAAAATGGTTGTAAAGAGGCAACATTACTCATGACTCATATGTCACTTCTTTCAGAACATTTCTGTGCTGTGTTCATAATACAGAATAGTATTCAACTTGCTTTGAAATGCTTTGTTTTAATCTTCTATACAGCACATTTTGAATTATGGTTTTGACACAGGCATTTGCAACGTTAGTGGCATCAGTGTTCCACCTAGCAATCTTAGTATCATATCCCTTTCAAAACAGGTAGCTCCAGGATCTTCGTTTGAGTTTTAGTTTCTATTACTTATTTTAGCTATGGTTTTGTTGATAACCATAATAATACAAGACAAAGTAACAGACAATTGAGATTTTCCACTAGCATGATTTTAGATTGCTTGCTTCATTTTTTCATCTGTGACAGTTAAGAAATTAATGAAATGATTCTCAATACAATTAAAAATTATAACTAGTCAACATATGATTTTATATTCACTTGTACATTCCACATAATACTTGTACTATGACTTTTTATTTGTCAACAGCAATGCAATCAGTGACTTGTGATAGACAAATCATAGTTGAACAATAACCTATGAGCATGAGATCAAATTGATGGTTAAATCAGCCTCATGATTTTTTTTCTGTTTGTATGTGGTTTCTTTTTAGTATAGTTGAACTTAGCTTTCTCAGTGGAAATTTTCTTCTGTATGTTTGAACCATACACTAAAAGAAAAATATAAGAAGATGGCCTAAATTTAACTCAGAAAATGAAATTTAGAGTAAATTCCACACACACACACACACAAAGNGTTCACAGTTCTGCAGACAGTCCCAATGTTACTCTGAGCTGCACTACTGAAAACACAAGAAAAATAGTTATCACATTTAAGTCACTATAAATCAGAACAAGTAAGTATGGCTGACAGTAGAAGAGTGAAGTAGTGGACGTGTGAAGTGTTATTTCAGCTGATATTATTATCTATCCAGCTAAAGTAGAGATATGAAGAATAGGAAAATGAAAGAACTGTTTTAAGAATGCTGTTAGCATATATTAAAATAGAAGTAACTTAATAAAATGACCTAATTTTATCTCTGGTTCTAGTAAATGCTACGTTCAAAACTGAGATTTTTATGCAATCTATTTTGAAATAGCTTCTTTAATATTTTAGCATCAGATCACAGACTTATGTCTTCACATTACGTTGTTTTCTATTTCACTTTAAAAAGTGCGAAAATTTAAATAAAAACTACACGTGAATTATTATTCATAGGAATAAAATTGCTTTTCTGATCTATACGTTCAAGATGGTTGCCAATGCAAATATCAACAGCCCCTTGGACACTGATACATCCGGGAAGCATGGAAAGTCCACAGTGAACATTTCCCTGGCAGGCACTATAACTTTAATTTTAAGTCCTTCATACTGTAGTGTGTTTTCCTTCTCTCCAGCTTTATATGAGAAATGAAAATGTACTTGCTAGATTCATGTTCCACTTAGACTTTCAGAAGCACCTGGACTGTGTTGATGGGATTGAAAAACCACCCTAAGAGTCATTTTGAAAACTGATCTCAGTGCAGTCAGGTTCATTTAAGGTTCAGTTGTGTGCAGTGATCAAAATCTCATATTATTATCATGTGACCAGGTGCTTAAGCAACAGATGAGTCATTCTGCAATATTTCGGAGCAGTCACTTTGCTGTCCTATGATATTGCTTCTTCCATTGCTTGCTGTTTTGCCTGTTATGATCAAATAGTACCACTACCCATCATTATTTACACTTAGCCTTTACACTGAATGTTTTGATTTATGCTATTTATTACCAGACTTCAGTTGGTCAGGCTAAAAGTGTACACACACCATGTATGTCTTAGCTCTGAGATTTTCCTGACTCAGAATCTTTGAATTTGTCATTTTGTTGTTCTTTTCACATACTCTTTTCTAGTTAATCTGTAAGCTCTGATTTACCTCTGGTGTCAACAATTTTTATGCCAGATACTGATTTCTAAGGTAAAGAACCTTTCAGTGATCTTAACTATCTCAGGACCTCTTTTCTCTGACAAAAAAATTTGTAAGGAAAGGAGAGTTGAAATACAGTGAGCACTGCAACCAGTTCTGACACTGTGTGCACTTTGCCACATTTCAGCAATTAATTCTTCCTAACAAAGTTAGAAAAAAACAAACACAGGAAGCCAATAAGCATCTGTGTATTCACACAGCCATCTCCTCCTCCTATCCCTCTGCACTTCCATCCAGATCATCTCTTTCCTTTTCAGCAGAGCTTTCTATTCCAACCATAGCTCTTTCCTTGTGACTTTTCCACTCAGCATGACTGTTGTTGACTGATGTTGGTTCTTCTGCAGATGACAAATGCACAGCTAATAAACACTAACATATGTGCCCTACAAGCCATTCCTCATAGTCTCAGACACTTTCTTGCTCCCAATGAAGCTTGTAGTCCCTACCAGGCTTCCTCATACAAAATAAATACCTGAAGTCCCTGCATCCCAGTCTTGTGATTTAATACAGACCTGAAGAGATAGAATAGTCATGCGTACACTGTGAAGATTCTTATAACCCATATTGTACACGCAAAGCAGATAATTAGATGCTCAACAGCCTGCAAGAACTTGTTTTCATTCATTGCTTTTTGGGGAAATTCAGGGGAATACCATCCTGTGGTAGAATCTGTACAGACTGAAGAGGAATACAATCTGATATAATCTATCTGGCCAACCCCTCCCAGAAAAATTCCATGCTTCATCAAGACCCAAAAGAGTGGGGAAAATCACCTTACAGAGGCACAGTGAAGTGATACATGAGGAACAGAGAGCAACAGAGCAAAAGGTCAAATTACAGGAGAAAGAACTGAGTGTACAGCACAGTATGGATTTGAATCCTCTGTGTAGTGGCTTGGCCTGATTCTCCTTAAATGTACTTGACAATAATGAAGCAGCTCCTCTGATTTCTTGAGCTATGGTTTCATTTTGACTTCAGTGACTCCTAATCTAAAGTGATTTAAAAAAGGAATGAAGGCTGACCCTTCACTCTCAACCTTACTTCAGCTTCTCTCCAACACCTTACACAAGCAGTTACTCAATAATAATAATGTTGATGATTTCTGCTTATCTTTGATCTTCTTTAGTGCCTAGTACTTGCATCCAATAGAATACTTTTTGTAAATGATACGAATTGGGATTTGTCATATTTTGAATCAATATTTTGAGCAAGATGATACAATCGTCAAAGGAAACATTGTCTGTGCTCAGTTTAACTTGCCTCTCCCTCATTACAAGTTCCTTCTGTGAACAGAATTATCTCTGAGAGCTAAATGGCCAAAGCAACTCTTCTATTTTCTCTGTAGAAGCCATCTACCTCTATGAAGGATTTTTCAAACATTCATGATTAACTCATCTCGGATCCACCCCATGGAGGTTTATCATAAAATATAACTTGTCTATATTTGCAATGTATTTTTTTTTCTATGAAGAGACACTAGAAGTACAGAAACACAATTCAAAGTGCATTAAAGTTTGGAGCAGACAGATTCAACCACAAGCTCAAATATTTCATAAACATTTTGTTTTTGCTATTTTTATATGGAAGGTAAAGCCTCCATTTTCAGTATGATTGAAAACTCACACCCTCATCCTATCTCTTTACACTATTCTTTCTTCCACCTTCTTTCCTAGATTCTTTCCTCCTGAAGAGAGCAGAATACGTCAGTCTTTCTCATCTGTATGCTAGAAGCAGATTCCATCTCGTTCAGGACAAGCCACTGCTCCTTTTCTTAAGTCTCAGTCTTTACTCGTGGCCTACAAACACTGTCTGTTTGAAGTCAAGGAGCTGACATGTTTCTCAGCTTAAAAAACAAAAAAGGAATCAGTTCAAAACTGTCTTCTTACAGAACACAATTGCAATATCTCTTGAACATCAAACATCACCAATAGCGTCAATGCTACTTTACTCCTTTTTTCCTCTCAAGACTACCTCAACAGGTCCTGTTTTAGTTTGCAGTAGGTATCCCCTAAAGTACCCCTACATATACATAGACTCTATTCCTATCAGGTATTTCTATGCGGATTTCCTCCAGCAATTTGAAAACTATCCCTTGCACTTCAGCTGGACTTCTGATGTCACAAAACTTACTTCTCATAATAATAATATTCTACTGACCTACCTTTTGTTGATGACTTTTAATCCTCAGCAGTGCTCATGGTTTTCTGTCTCATCAAGAACACAAGAGCTACTGTTGATAAAAAGAATGCTTAAGACAAATTCATTCTTCTCTTTCTGCCCTATCTGACGATTGTTTCTGCTAGAATCTTTCCAGAAGGATTGTACTTCATATTTTATGTATATTTCACCGGATACTCAGTTTCTACTCACATTTTGCCACTGTTTCTTCTGACAACAGTGCTATAGCACTGAGCTTATTCTATCTGAGTAGAGTTACATGTGACACAAGAGAATGGTCTTTAATCTGCATGTAAGAAAATACAACGAATTAAAGAGTATAGTCAGCCTCACAGAACTTGGCCACAGTACCTTTGTGTGATTTTTAACATATACGTTACTCATTCAAAATTGTCACTAGCTATATTTGTAATTCTCTCCTTTTTATATTTTTAAGAGGAAAATAAACAATATTTATAGCAACTATAGTTTCAACCAGATTCAATTCAGAGAATACATCTTAGTGTTGTTAATTTAATTTTCAGTGGGCTACAGGGCTGTATCATTTCCGAAAAGGAGTATAACTGTGTAGAAAAAGCAGTTGACGAAAGGAATCACACAGTTCTGATGTGTTCAGCCATAGTTAAGAAATAACGTCAGCAATTGTAAACCAGTTTTGGAGAAAGAACTCATAGAAGACTCTGTTTGATAACTGTAATAGAGCTTAAGCAAAATATTAAGTCTTTGACACATAGTCCATTTCTTTTTATTAATCACATCTATCTCACATTGAAACCTGTAATAATATATACACTGACAAATTAGAAGATACTTATGTGAAGATATCTCAAGTATTTCTCCTCTGTAAGAGTCCAAAATGAGAAGATTCTCTTTCCCAGCTGCACAGCATGATTGCTACAAGATCAGGAGTATTTTGATGACTAAACAGGAATGGTTCAAAGAAGGAAATTCACATTTGCAATGAACAAATTGTCCGCAGAAGTCCTGGACCGAAGCTCAGGATTCAAGGTCTGTGTGGCTTCATACAAAGTGATGCAGAAAATCTCCTGGTGGGGAATAGTAAGGGAGGGTTACCTTCTCTGTGTTCTACCTGGTAAGCTGCCACACAACTGTTTTCTGACCTGCCTGCCTGTGGCTACTTCTGAAATGCCAGAATCTGGAGTGGAATCTAGGGTGGACAGAGAGTGTGCTGTACCCAAATTCAGCTTGTACAAACTATAACCCCACTTTTTCCCTCCCCCTCTTCACACCTTGACTTTCAGAGAAAGGAAATAGGGCCACACAAATCTAAACGTACGGTGTTGTTATTCTGTGGCTGAATCCCCTAACCATGTGATCAGGACACCAGGTAGCAAACCAAGACATTTTTGTCCCCCACCCTCAGTGTAAACAGCAGTCTACCAGAAGGCATAACAGTGAACACAATATATCTGGGGTTCTGGGAATATGTTAATAATGGAGTGTTAATGATAAATTATTCATTCTTTGGCCTTCTGTTCATGCAAAATAACAACAGAATAAAAGTTTAATGTCTCTGGAGAAAAAGTATTTGCAGTCTTGTTCCATAATTGAGGGTTTCCTCCTCCCCAGCGAATTCACCTTGGTGGAAGAAGGAGATCATTAGTCTGTACATGTCTGTGCATACCTGTGTGTGTGTTCACACATCAAAGAGTCACACCATCCACTGCTAACACACAGCAACACCTCGAAGCAGAACGTAGCACAGCACTGAATAGTAGTTCAAAAAGCTCAGAACAGTTTGCACAATGGGTTAGGATGAAAAAAATATCCTAGAAAGCTGCCACAACACCACATAGTTACATCAACTTTACAAAAATTTCTTCATAAGAAATACTGCCAAGATCTCGTTTCAGGGCTTTGGAACACAGCATAGATACTGCAAAGACAATGTTTTCTCAAACATCTCCCTGTGAAGGAGGGACGGGGGGCTATATGACTCAGAGCAGGAGGGAATAAGCAAGTTGTTGGAGATGGAAAAGAAAAGTAACTAAGTTAATGGAAGGTAACTCATGCATGTTTTCCAGCTGTCTGCAGCTTCTACAAGAACTTTCATTTTTTGTGCAATTGCATGTACATTTCTACATAAATGCAGACCTGTATAATTCTTTTGCAAAACTACTCAATTTGCTTCCTATAGTGTTTATTTTGTTATGTTCAGCAGCTCACACAAAAAAAAAATGTTTCTTCTTGGCTATTGCACTTGGGTTATACTGAACTCTTTTAAGAGAGGGAGAAAATAAGAGTTTCCTTCATCCTCAAAAGTAAATCAAAATCTTGAGGGAACCATTTGGGTCACAGAAGCAAAGCAGACAGGAGGCATGGAGAAAACAGCACGAAGCAGTGATGAGCAGAGAAACTCCTAAAAAAAGTGAAGAGTAGGCTGCAAGAAGGAACAAACCTACAGCTAAACCTCGGGGAACAGTTTCAAGTTAATTCATCAGCTGTTGATCTCACAGAAAAACAACCCAGGAAAATATATATATATATTTGATCTGTTTAAACTACAAAAACATCTTAAATGATTGTCATGCCCTCATTTACTATTTTATATTCTAGCAAAGCCTTGGGTTAGCAACCAGGAGACTCTGGTGCCCTTTCCATGTTAAAAAAACAGGGCTGAAGAAGAAATCTAAATTCCTGGCTGCAGTTGATTCCAGGTCTAGCAAAGAAAACTTTCAGCAGGGATATTAGAGTGACTGTCAGGAGGCCCATCAGTAAGAGAAAATGCCCTCTCAGTGATCTCTCCAATATAATTACTGGCCTCTACATACCAAGGAACTGGCAGACACTGTTTAATTTCATGCAGTCCCTTCTTCAAGCTCAGATCCAGACTGTAAACGTCCTTGTCTGCGTAGCCTGCTCTTCAGCTGAGCAAATAGTCCAGTCTGAATTGCCTGTTGAGATAGGAGCTCCTAGCAGCAGCAGTAAATAATCATCAGCAGTATTTCTGGGGATCAATTAAGATTAGTTGATGTCAAAAAAAAAAAAAAAGCACAGCTTGACTAAAAATTCCCATCTCAATTCAGATTATGGAGACTCTTTAATTTTAAACGTTTTCATAAATTTTCATCCAAAACAAAATGCAAGAAGCTTAGTGGGCATGAAACCAGTATTTATTCTTGTTGTACCTCCATTATTACCAGTGGCCTCACGTCAGGGATATATTTGGATGAATTTCTTCAGCTTTTCATGAAGTGCTTTACAAAGGTCCCAGATCCCATCAGTAGTTACTGTCTAGCACAGACAAAGAAATATGAAATTCACTGTTTGCTGGCACAGTATGTTTAGAGTTACCTAAATCATACAAGAGAAATATATTCCTGTAGTTACCATTTCATTAAACTGAAAATGAAACAGAATACTAAAGAAAGCAAAATGGGAGTACATACACTTCTATAATTTATCTAAAGTTTTCCACAAACTGGCAAAGGAGGCAACAGCTTCCCAGTCTCCTGATTACATGAAAATGTTACTGAAATTCAGAGACAGAGCATAGCAAGGAAGAATCCACTGATATAAAAAAAACATCCACTGTTTAGACCTAGCACCTGGAGTAACAGATGGCAAATGCTGTGGTACTGATAAATACATATGATTTGGTTATCCAGTGAAGGAGTAAAGAGGAGGGAGGACATTAAAGTGCTTTAGTAAACTGAACATGCCTATAGAAAAATCCCCCACATTTCATTTGGTTTTACAGATGACACTAGGGAGGGAACTAATTGACAAATAATCTGGTTGTGGTGACGTTGTCAAGTGTAGTTCATGAATGTTTGTAAAACATTTGGGACAATGGCAATGTAAACAAACAATCCGACTGCTGTTATTAGAAGGGAATTAAATGAGTTCTGATTTTCTACTAGATATTTTCACCCCAAGATCCTTTAAGCCAATAAATGATGCAGACTAGCTTCATGCAGACAAAATTTTACATTATTAGTACATATATATACTAAGATAGAAACTGATGGAAGTTTGAAAACACTTGAGACAGACTAGCATATCTTGGATTTCTTTCAGAGTTTGGTCTCTACAGGTAAGGACTGTATTTTTCTTCAATATTTTTCTCTAGTTCCTTTTGATCTATGGTTCTTTTTCGCTAGTGAAAACTCCACATTTGTGTGTTTGCACAGTTGTTTTTCCTAATTAAATCTGATATATATTCTACAGCATCATGGACACCTTGTGAGCTCACCAGCTTGCCAAGACTAGAAACACCACAATAACAGGATAATGTGATCACTATTATGTAGTTTAAAATGTCACACTAGAATATTTTTATACACTGCACATACCTGTTTCACTGAGAAGCTCATCAGGGAACTCAAAGGCAGAAACCAAGTTTGAACCATCAGAATGGAGTTTTTATCCTCTCTTACAATGTTACCATGAAGGATTTACTCCGTCAGAGTAACTGAAATGTGTTGCACCCAACAACCTTGCAGGAAGCATGAAGGCCAGGCAAAGAATTCTCTGCACTATTGTTTAACTTAAAAACAGGAGCTTAGGGACACAGAAAACAAAGCAAAACCAAAATAACAGGATTTATATACTACTATACAAACCCAAGGTGTCTTGGCGTCTAAAACGCTGTGTAGAGTTTTGTTGTCCCACCTAAAAAGTAGTACAGATGAGGTGGAAGAGGCTGAAAAAGATTATCTAAAGTCTGAAATTATTTCCATGCAAAGAATGATTAAAAGATTAGTACTGGAAAACTAATTGCAGGGAACTGTAACTTCAATAGCATGGAGAAAGTGAGTAACTTATTTCTTTTTATAATAGATGACATCAAGTGAAATTATAGTCAAGGACACTCAGAAAAACACAGAAAGAAATATCTTCTCAGACCCTATAATTAAGCCATAAAACCCATTTCAAAAGAGCAACAGTGATGCCAAAGTTGACAAAGTTGACCCAAATTCTAGCGGAGAAAATCATTAAAGACAATTAAACACAAAAGTACTACCTCTTACTAAATATATTTATGAACTACACATAGCTGGAAGCTACAGAAATATATAAAGGAAAGTGAAGCACTGGAACAGGTTGCCCAGAGAGGTGGTGGATGCCTCATCCCTGGAGACACACAAGGTCAGGCTGGACGGGGCTCTGAGCAACCTGGTCGAGCTGTGGGTGCCCCTGCTCATTACAGGCGGGTTGGACCAGATGACCTTAGATGGTGCCTTCCAATTCAAACGATTCTATGCTTCTATAGTATTCTACTTTTATGTTCACCGTGTACTCAGCATCCACTGTTGGCCAGTATACAACATGGCAGGCTACCAAGATCTTTGGTCTGATCCAGGACAGACACTTTCCTGACCTTATGTCATTCACTAAACTGCACTGGAATCTCCTAGAACACAAAATTTTCATTGTAAAATCTGTCCATGCTAACTGTAAAACAGAGAGAGACATAAATTAATAGAAACTGAGAAGAAGAGGAAATAAGATAGCCTCATCCTGCAGAAGTGGTTGCATTTATTTGGAGCGAGAGTCAGTTCAGACTGTACTTTTCCTGGTTTGAAACACGATAGATTACTACAAACCACCATACATAAAATGTCTGACTTCTTACAGATAAAAATAATAAGAGAGGAAAAGAGAGTGAGGAAGGAAAGGAAGGAAAGGAAGGAAAGGAAGGAAAGGAAGGAAAGGAAGGAAAGGAAGGAAAGGAAGGAAAGGAAGGAAAGCAAGGAAGGACTCAATGGGCAGNAAGGAAAGGAAGGAAAGGAAGGAAAGGGAGGGAGATCCATCAGGAAATCACTGTTCTTACCGAGCAGCTCTCAACAGCACTTCTTACTGGCCAGCTGGACCTGCTCATTTACACACAAATCAATTATAAACTATTCTGGCAGCTGAAGCCTATCTGAGACTTCCCTCTCCCAAAGAAACAGAACAGGCGTGTTTGTGACTGGTTTGTGTACAAAGCTGCTGAAGACGAGTTAAGGATCCAGCCCAAAATGAATATGCATGCACACGTTGGTTTTCTTCCAGCTTAATCTCCAGTACGTCTGTCTTTTCCATTATGGTCTTATGGTAACTGGTTTGGATGCAGCAATGCGGCATTATGCAGATGAGTGTTTAGTATAATAGATCTTCCATGTGTGCATCCTCAGGCTGTCAAAAAGCAGTAACACAGAAATAGTCTCCTGTTGTGCATTAAAATATATATTAAAAGCAGATTAGGTATCTGTCATATACACAGTTAATCCTACCTTACAGCAGGAGATAAGTAGATGTTCTCCTAAGTCCCTTCATCCCTGTTGACTACAATTTCACTGTAGTAGCAAAAGATACTTCACTAGTTTAATGAAACTAATAATTTGATCTAAAAAAAAATTCCACAAAATTTAAGTTTTTACTCAAAAGATGCTTTGATGGGGGAAATACGATCAGTAGAACCCTTTATAACACTAGGAAAAAAGATATTATTTTAAACTGCTGCTTTATCTGGATACCCAACTGGATACCCAACTGGATACCCAACTTTCAAACAATTCAAAATTAGCTGTATAACAATAAGAAGTCTTAAAATGTCTGTTTTTCAGCATTTTTCAGGAATAGTATTTATTTCAGGAATAGTATTTAATTACTCCATTTCTGACATGTATAAGAAGATGACACATCAGTCATCTGGATATATTATTTACTTGTACTATAAAACAAAGATAAAAACCTTCCATTATATGCATAACCTAGCAAAAGGGCTCTGATAAATTCAGAGTCTGTTGGTGATAACTGCATGCAGTGAGAACTTCGGTATACACTGGTGGTGTGCTCCTGTGTCAATTCCATAAAAGTATTTGTACCTCCATATACTTTTACTGCAGCAACCCAAATGCTAATGTGCAGAAGAACAACTACCACCCAAGACAACTGAGCAAATGTTACTCACAGTATTGACTGCAGCTTACTGAAATTAGCTCTGCTTCATTCCTTTCATTCCAAACCTTGCAAACAAGTCACATCACACTGCTTCTCCTTTCAAGGCAGAATCTGATAAGACCACCTGATTATACCTCCCTACATCTTTTATGGCTGCCTCCTCTGTGTCTAGATCACTCAAGAACTGACAGATGCAGAGCACAGCTTTTGTTCCATTAAATGTCTGGCTCTGCACCTGGAATGAAAGTGAAAAAAATCACACTTTTAATTTTTTACATTTGGTTATTAAAAAAAAAAAGACAACTAGAAGACTAGGAATGAAAGGATAAAACTGAGAGTGCACAGTGACCTGGAACAAAACGAAATGAGGAGTGCAAATGTTGGGCACAGGCAGAAAACAGTTCCATGCAGGGACAGGTTGTGCCCTGACTTTGTCAGTCCTTCAATGCAATAATATCAGCACTGTCTGCTTCACTGACAAGCTTCAAGCCTGCTCTGATAAACTGCAGAAGAAAGTATCAGTGGAATGTTACACATGAGACATTCACTGGATAGGACAAAGTGGGCTTTACCACATTCCTTCAAACCAAAAATTGAGCAAAAGCTCAAAGCAAAGCTGCTCAATTGCCCGTGGTCCAGCAGTAGTTCAAACAGACTTTACAACACTAGCAAATGTCATCTGGCACAGGAGGCCTAGACACCTCCAACCACAGGAGAAAACAATCAAACAAACAAAAATGCAGGAATGCTGAAATGAACATGGCTTTGGCCCCCCAGGTGATAATGCAAGCTAGGCCCTACTGCATAACCAAAAAGCCACACACCTGAGGGGCCACTGTTATCTGCAGCTTCAGGACCATCCCAAATTCTTACCACCCTTGGTTCTCCTGAGACATAAAACAAAGCTCACAGCCAGCCAGCGGTTCTACCTGACCTTTCACAAGTCAGGAAGGTCAACCAGCTCTAGGCTGTGGGCAGGTTTTCCAGCACTAGCACTTGCACATGCACCTCACCGAAGTGCAGATCGAGGGAGTTTGTGATGTCCCAAGAACTGTTAAGATCATCATTATCTTGTGTGTGCATATATGGATGCATTCCTTCTTCAGGAAGGCTGCCACTCCCTTGAACACTGCCAGCTCAGAAAGAGTCCCCATGGGTGCCCCCATGGTTTCATGGGTGCCTTTCAAATTGGGATATTCTATGATTCTATGACATCTCTTTTTTGTGCTTTTATTGTCATCTGTCAGGCAGAGAACTGCTATCACACATTTTAGTAATGCACAAATAACACTTCTCCCCTGCATATCTCAATAATAATAATAATAATAATAATAAACCTTAAATTATCTTCCAGGGGAAAAAAAGCATGTGAAGATTAAAGAAAGGACTATGTTTCCATAAAAGCATAGGTTATCTGTGTCTACTGCAAAAAACGGCTGGATTTGACTTCGGCTTTAACCCTTCTGACAAATATAATTGCAATAAAACATCGATCTCGGGTCTCTAAGGACAAACTTAACCCCCAGCCTGCTACAGACCCGCTTGGCAGGCTGCAGCCCGCAGAGGAAAGGCAGCAGGGCGCCGGGTCGTGCCGTTCCAGGCAGGAAACGCGCGGTGGCAGTGCGGCCGCTCCGTCTTTGCAGGGTTTTTACTGACAGGCAGGGAGGGATGGGTTCGCTTTCTCTCGGCAGGGTTATTCAAACAAATAGGCCAGCTGTAGAAACAACGCAGCTGTTGCTGACTGGTCCGCACTCATATACGACACCTCCAGCCATGGTATCCAAAGCTCTGCATAAATAACAAAAAGATCCTGGGCGAACGACATTTCATTCTCCAGGTGGTCCGTGAGATTTACATAGGAATTTTGTTTGTCTTTAAGATTTTGTTGTTCAGCTCTTTCAAACCTCAAAAGAACACATCAATATCCATACTTACACCAGTTTCCTCCGAGCTTTCTTAATTAATTTGTTTTTTGGTGTGCCATCAAAACCAGCTTGTTCTGTCAGTCGTATTTCAGGGAGAGTGAGGAGGGAAGGGAAAAAAGCATGAAAGTACCAACAATCACAGCTCTAATGTGATTATTCTTTCTGGAGGACTTCTGATAGGAAAAGGTTGCACAGTTAAGGCCAATCAGTTTCAACTGTAAAAGCTATGTTTGTGCTGAAGCTCAGGAAAGAAGAGGGCAGGAAAAAGGAGGAGGGAAGGAAATGTTTCACATTTTTAAACCTGTTCTGCCCGGCAGTTCTCTCTCATCTATGCCTGCCTGTTCTTGACATCCAACTAGAACACAGTATCTATTGTTTACTGGAGATGCCTTTGTGAATATCTGTGTTATAGTAAGAGGGTTTAACAGTTTCTAGCATAGTTTACATTCCTTCTCAGTTGTGATGTGTCCTCCCCATTGTTTTTCCTGCCTTGTCCTGCCCATTCGTCCATTTTTTTTTATCCTTCCAATTCTGTTACATTTTCAGGCTTGCATATCAGTTATGCCATGTACCTTCAGCTTCTTCCTCTTCATAAATTCCTGTTTTCCTTTCCCAGCAGGTACCCCAAAGCTTATCTCCAGCTTCTCTGCTCCCATACATTACCTTTCCCCCTTATTAGCAAGGAATTTGTCACTCCACCTCTCTTAACCAGTGAAACTATTTTTGTATATCATGCAAAAATCCTGTGATACGCCACATGAGAACAAAGGGGATGACATTAGCCAGACCTTTCACAGGCCAGGCTAAAGCTCGCTCCTCTTTTTAAAGAAAAATGGGAGAGGGACAAAGAGTAAATCAAAGGCAAAAGGATTCCACTGCTGCAAGTGGGATTCCTATACATTGGGCCAGTCCTTCCTCCAGCCTGTGTTTTCAGGAGCAGTTCCTTGCATTATCCTCAGACAGGGATCATCCCAGTGCCAGTTTCTCCCCAGCCCCCCTGTGCCCTCACCACACTGACTCATTTGGAGTCTTAGTGGCTCCCTGAAGCAACAGGTGAGGTTAAAAGCCAGACCATATTCATCTTTCATTTTGTTTTAGGAAATACCACCAGCTTTTCCATCAGAATATGTACATTTCGCTTGGTGGTGGTTAGTTTTGATTTGGTTTTGGTTTGTTTATTTTTAAATCAAACAATGCCGGACCTTCAGTCTCCTTTTCTAACTGCAGAGTGACAGACTGCACATTCCTGTTCACAAGACCTTACTTGCTCCTTTACCTCCTCCTTTCAGATCCACGCAGTCACAGAGCTTGTTGAGCCAGCTGCTCCACGTCACATCCCAGGGTAGCGGGACAACAGAGGCCTCTGTCCTGCTTCTATTCCTCGAGCTCTGTTTCTGCTGTACAAAGCCACTCAGGACGGTAAACACAGGCACAGACGCTTGCCTGCTGGGTTGTCTCCAGCTTTTAATTGCGGAACTCCCTCAACACCCCTTTACAAAGAGACCGAGCACGGAGCGCTTCCCTTCATCTCTCAGCGAAACCTCAGGATAGCCTGGAGGAAAACATCCCTACACACACCAGCACAATCCCACCCAAAAGCTTTTTCCTCACGCCCAGAGACTTGTGAAGCAGTTTAGTTTCTTACACGTCCAAATCGAAACAGACATGTGCTTGAAGTCTGCAAGTTACGTGTAAAAAACAGAAGCATTTCAACGCTACTGTAAGATGCGTGAACGTACACGCGTTTAACGCATGTCCGACAGCTTCTGTACGGCGCCGGGGCCGCCGCCGACTGGCCGGCGAGGGGAGGGAACGGGAGGAGCGGGGACCGTGAAGGAGGCAGGCGGGAGGCGGGAGGCTGTGGCCGCCACCTGCACGGCGGGCGGGGCAGTGCCCGGGGCCGCACTCGGCCCCTCCTGTCCCTCAGCAGCAGCCCGAGCTCCGGCGCGGCGGCGGCGGTGCAACAGGTCTACCCGCCCTGGCCCCGTGCCGCCACCGCGCGCACCCATGGCCGGCCGCGGCCACGGAGGCGAGCAGGGCTACATCCGCACCGTGCTGGGCCAGCAGATGTTGGGCGAGCTGGACAGCTCCAGCCTGGCGCTGCCCTCCGAGGCCGGCCTCAAGCTGTCGGGCGGGGAGGAGAAGGCGCTTCGGATCCACCGGCAGGTCCAGCAGACGCTGGACAGGAAGAGCCGAAGCTCGCTGCACAACGGTGAGTGCCTGCCTGAGCCGTGCGTGGCCGTGGGCCCGGGGTCCCGGGTCGTTGGGACAGCCCCGATGAGAACCCCAACAGCAGGAATGAAGCAGTGCTGCACTTTGCTGGAGAGAGAAGTTTCTCCCTCCCGACTGCTGTAAGTTGCGGTAGCCATGGGAGTTGCTTGGGATTCACTGCTGCCATAGGGATGGATGGAGCCAGAGTGCTCCTAATCCAGCAGCCGCTTCTCGTACTTGTTCCAACTGCTCAGCTTGCACTCACAGGCCCTACTTGCAAAATGAGCTGGGGAGCAGAGTCGGAAATGGTTTTCCTAGTTTCACCTCAGAGTAAAAACACACGCTCGAAAGGGAGGTTTGGCAAAGTAACTTTAGGAAAGGCGTCGATGGCAAACACCGAGTGGCAGTGCTGGCAGAGGGGTTTGGCTGCTCTTTGGCTTGCAGGATGCAAACTGAAGTTGGGCGATAAGTGCCAGAAGATCTGATGGCCAGAATGCCCAGGCCTGCCTGCAGGGCCGCACTGCTGTGCTGCTTCCCCATGGGGCTCTGCAGAACTGGGCCCAGCAGGCGGCTCTGTCAGTGCTTTCAGGCAAAGCTGCTGGAGGGTCTGGTCTCAGCTACCGGTGGGGAAGAAATGCCTTCTTTAAGGAGTATGTTTTAAAAAAATTAAAATTAAAATTAAAAAAAAAAAAGACAACCAAACAAAAAAGTTATGAACGCTTTAATCCTTTTAATCCTGTTTTCACTCAGGAAGGTATTCCCGGGATTGTTTAGTCCAGAGAAGAGGAGGCTCAGGGGTGACCTTATTGCTCTGTACAACTCCCTGAAAGACAGGGAGCCTCTTTCTAGAGTAGACTAGAGTGCCGCAAGTTGCACCAAGAGAGGCTCAGTTTGGATATTAGGTACAGTTTTTTCTCAGAAAGAGTGGTGATGCATGGGCACAGACTGCCTGGGGAGGTGGTGGAGTCACCATCCCTGGAGGAGTTCGTGAATGTGGCACTGAGGGACGTGATCAGTGAGCATGGTGGAGATGGGTTGGTGGTTGGGCTAGATGGTCTTATAGATAATTTCCAATCATAATGCTTCTGTGATTCTGTGATATGCTATGATGGTTTTGCTTGTTATATACACTGTTCCTAGATTTGTCGTTATAGAAAGCCTCACCTTTCACGTGCAAAAAGCTGTGAGTTAAGTGCCTTTAAATTTATGACCATACCTTGCTCACCTATCTTGTCAGGCAGAATGTTTCTTTATACTCCTGAAAAATGCCTCATCGCTAAAAGAATCCAATGCAAATGCAAACATACTCTGGTAAATTAGGCACACAAAGTCACATAAACAGGTAGACACAGCTGTGCAGTGTATTGGAAGTTACACCTGTACGTCCCTAGCCTGGCACCACTCCTTTCAATAAGGTTTCTAAACAGTTCTTATTTCATTTCTTTTTCTCCCAATAGAGAGGAACAAGCTGGAGAGGATATTTTAAAGCGATGGGTAACAAATGAGATGGTTTTGTGAACCTGACATCATATATTTTGACTGTGATAAAACTATGAAGACAAAGTTCCCATCTTTCCAGCTCATCTTAACTTCTTCGGAATATGTTAACAGACCTGATGCATTTTAGGGATAATTGTCTTTTTCTGCTTTGTTTTTATAGAGGTCAGGTGTTTGAACACTGCATTTCTGAGGCTCCAAAACTTTTAAGCTTCAAGATTAGGTGTGGGAAATATTGTTTCTGTTAGATGGATTGTTTGTGCAGGAAATGAACTTCTTTCAAATAGAGTCCTGTGCCCGGCTCACCGTACATTCTTTAGCCAAAGCTCAGAAAAAATAAATGGAATCAGAATATATTTCATGTATTTATACATGCATTTATACAAACACACAGACTTATATATACGCATGTAGCTATCCATCTATGGAATATCTAGAGTGTGTATCAAATGCCTGTAATATATACTTGCACAACATTTTACTATGCTTTGAAAAATATTTAAATTTTTAATTTAAATTTTAATTTTTATATATAAGCTACATATGAACATATGCACTATTGAACATGCAAAAAAATACCCACTTCACTGAATAGCAACAGTTTTCAAGATATATTCAGCAAGTGTCTCATATTGTTTGGAGTTGCAGGGAAGATAATTGAGAGATTTAAAAGCATCAGAAGTGGCTCCCTCTGATATAACTGTCCTATCTGTATTTCAGACCCTGTTCAGCGCGGTACTTCGCACGTATCTAACCAGAGCATTCACATACATGCCTAAAATTAGCCAGGCACAGAACAGCAGGGTATGAAAAATCAGTGGCAGTAGAGGTCTTATCCAGTATCGTCTGTGCACACTCATTTTTCACTTACTTTACTAGAGACTTTGAAGCCTCAAGAAGTTTGTCGTCAGGCAGCATAATTTCCCCTTAAAGTTTCAGACTGAAGATTTGGCCTTCAATGTTAACTTTAAATGGAAAAACATGTTTTTGCCTTCTACCTCCAAATTGCTTTCTGCTTTATGCCCTTACCTGTGTCCCCTATTAAGGACATCTTTACGTTGTTTTTTATTTTATAACAGAAATTCAGATCATCATCAGATCTGAGGTTTCCTCCAGCTGCCACATGGTTAAAATTATGAACTGCCTCAACTCTTTTTAAGACATTGTCAAACATTGCTAGTGGTTTTCCAAGCAGTATTTTAACAACAGCTGTAACTTTTCCAGTTCACCAATTGCTGAACCTTTGCAAATTAAAGATTATGTTGCAATGAAAATTCTTGAGCCAAATTGACCATGTGAAATTTCTTAATGTTGTTCAAGTTCTGCCTTATATATAAAAAAATGGTCCTATATGTTTACGACTGTTGTTTGTTATTTTATTGACTATATCTTGTATATTTCAGTTTATGATTTTACTTCCCTCTAATCTTGTTCAATTTGGATTTTGAATGGCTTTTTAAATTTGTCAGTGGTATTTCTGTTTCTCTAGTGTAGTCTCTGGACCAAAGTCCTCCTTCCTTTACATCCATTCCAGTTTTGCTGTAAAGGATGACTGCAGAATTTAGTAGTATGCCACACAAGCCCAAATGGCCCAATGGTCTGTGTAGAGATGCATTCTCTAACACGTGGTTTTATAAATACGGAATGCATTTGAAGACAGGACTTAAACTTATATGATTTCTAAACCAACAGTGTTAAATAATTACAATCAGAACCCTATTTTTTCCTTACATTTCTTAACTTTGAAAATTCTTAATAGTAATTTTCTTCAACTTGGTTTGAAGTCTTAAATTTAGTCTAAAATTTGAGCACTTGTGTCAGTGTAATGGCCAGTGCAGAGTAAAAAATGTTGGAATGTCACTTGGGACCCCGCATGCCCTGGCATTATGATGAAAGGCAATGATCAAAAAGAAGGCTCTTTCTTCTCTACATGATGTGATTCTACATGGGGTTTTTGATGTGCTGTTTCTAAATGCCACCAACTCAGACTCTTGTGGGTGATGGAGTATAAAAAAGGATTAAAAGATAACAAACCAGAAACACTACAAGTGTCTGTTGAGGATATAATCACCCTCCCACCCTGAGAATCAGTGGACAAGAGATACTCAGCAGGTGGGCACTCAGAGTCTGTGAAAATACCACAGTCCTCAAAAGACTTGTGTGTACAGGATATGGCTACGTTACTTCCTGCAGTAGAGTGTTTAAAGCCAAAATCTGGCTTTCAAAAGGCAATCATTCAGGTACAATAAATAATACTGAAAAAGGCTCACAACTGAGAGGTAACAATGAATATGATTTGAGAGGAATCCTACACCTAATTCCCTAACAGGTAATCATCTTTTTTGTACATCATGTACATCTTAGAGATGTGTTTTGTTGTTTTCAAAGTCTAAGCACATAAGAGATTGATTTGTCTGCAGCTGTAGCCAATGATTACTGGGGAGGAACTCTCAAGGCCTTTATAAATGTTGAACCAAGCCACCTAAGGGGCTTCAAGAGCCACCGTGAAGATGAATAGAACTATTTTCTCAGTTCATTAACTATTCAGTCTTCTTCCTGATAATGTAATTATTTTGCCAGATCTCAAAGATTTATCATAGCTGTTGAGAAATTAGGTGATTTTTGTACAGTTTTCATTTTATGTGTGGGGAAGAGTGAAGAGGTTTAGTGTTCCTCCCTCCTCCACTGACCATTTCCATGGAGCCAGTGTTCTTGAGCTCCTTTAGTTCAGACTGACTGAAGAAAGGGGAGACCATCATAAAAGGTTCCATTCAATTGCCTACGCGTGAGTGGCTGCTGTTCTTTGAGATGTTTGAGTTTTCTAATATATCCTCATTGGCTGACAGGTGGGACACAGTTCCTTGACTGCTGGAAATAAAGTGTAATCAAGTGTCCTGATTTCATATTTTCTGAAGAGAGTTTCTGTGCGGCTTAAAGCTCTGGTTCCCGCAGCTGAAAAGTAAATTCTATGAACCCATAATGTTTAAAAAAAAAAAAAGAAACATCCTTTGCATTTTTTTTTTCTTAACGAGTTCACTGAGTAAAGAAGGACTCCGTAATGGCTTTTGAATATATGTAATACTGAGCAAATCTGAGAGGTGCAAAAAACGTAAGGTTTTGTGGTGTGGTGAAAACTTAGCTGGAGGAATCCTCTCTGACAGAGGCAAGTTTTGACTAGATGACCTATTCTGCATCTCATAACTAATGGAAAGGCACAGCATTTTAGTTACCACTTATTCCTTTAGCACACTATCTTTTGGCACAAGTAGACATCCCATCTCGCAAACTGCATTTTATGTCTCCCTAATAAATCTTCAGGTAAGATGCTGACAAGATAGTTTACTGGTATGGTAAGAGCAAACAAACGAGATACAAAAATGCAAAGTGAAATTCCTCGAGTTAACATTTACTGTGTTTATCTCTGACTGAGAAAAATGTTTTGTTTACTGATGGATGGTTTCACAGGGAGACTGAAGGTTAAAAACAGAGGACTGCTTGAAGCCACTTAAAGCCAGAGATAACTGAGTGTTGCAATTCCTGGTTGAATGTGTTTTTGCTTTTACAAAGAGAGTAGCTGTTTACCCTACACTAGTTCATGGATTGCCTTATTGTTCTTATTTTATCAAGATTATTTTGTTTGTTTAGTAAAGACGGGGAATTTTAGAGTTAACTAAAACATGCCAAAATGACTTACTCAAGGGATCTTTGTGCTTGAAAAAAATAAATAACAATGATTTCTCATTCGTTAGACTAGACAAAAAAATGCTAACTGTAACGGAACAATCCTATGAGTATCTATTTAAAGATTGTTTATATGGAAGTACTTTAATAGGTAGCAATGAGTGAAGCTAATCTTTAAAAGGCAAACATGGGCAGTACACTAAGATGTGATCTTACTGGGCACCTGAAACTGTATGTTAATGTGGCAATTATATAATAAAAATGAGAGATTTATATGAATATTCAGATTTTGTATGTCAGTGTAAATTGGCAGGAAATTTATGCAATATGAAAACAACAGTCTGCTGTTACTGCGTTGTCACAGACCTGGGTAACCCTTGGGCTGTGACAGCCTTGTATGTCATGAAGGAATTAGTGCAATCCAAATCATGAGTTTGGCCAGGCTGCATCACTCCACTCTCATTGGTGCAAAGTTAGCACGAATGTGTCTTAACAAATCACCTCAAACATGTTCAAATCTGTCTTGCATAGCCAAAGCACAAGAATTGGAAAGTATGATTAAATAAGTGGAAAATATGAATAAATTGGACCTCAAAAGATTACATTAAACTTTTATATTATACGCAAATTTGTACTTATCCAGGTAGTTACATGCTGAAGAGAATAATTCCCAAGTTGTTCCTGTTAGATGAGCATCCCATTTCTCTTCACCCTTGTTGAGTCAGTAAAGAGTACATTTGCCAAGGATGAAAGATGCAGGAATACTGAGGTTCCTAGGGATGCACACCTGCACCTAATGCATCCACGGGACTAACAGCACAAACCAAAAGCCTCAGCAGTTTGACACGTGTACATAAGATGCTTTCAAAATCCCAGCAGGTGCTTGCCTGCTTGTTCTTGGCACCTGAATTTCCTTATAAGTATGGCTCCTAATATTTTTAGAAGCGGAGACATCCATTATTTTGGCTAAGTTAATGATTTTCTTCTGCAGATTTCTTTCCTGTAGTGTCTCAGACAATATCTGCTGTATTGATAATTCATGGCCAATACCTTTATTAGCCATTGTTATCTGTTCAGCCTAAACTTCAGCACACATTGGCCCCATTTATGACAGATTTGAGGTAAATCTTGCCTTTAGCTTTTGACTCCTATATCACCCCTTTAAACCTGTGTTTTTTATATTCCTGTACACAGATTCCCATAGTAAGACTGCAATCTCTTAAACAATTACTTCCAATGGTACGTATTACAAAGCTTAAGGCTGTAATGATCGAAATAATCTCAGTGCACTGTTCCATTTTCAAAGCTGAGTTGTGGAAAGAATCTATCCAAGCAGTTATACTGTGGATCTTCTACATTATTTGTTGGGTTAGTGAACTTTACAGATACAGTTTTAAAGCATCATTAAACTTCCCTTCTTTTTCAGCACCATACACCATGTACCTCTATAACCCACAGAATTTGTTTGTGGACTCTTCATGTTCTTTGGGTGAAGTGCTAAGATTAGTAAAGTGTTACGTGTTTCAGTATATTGTCATTAAACTAGTGCCTGAGGGAGAAGAGACATCAGCAGACAGCTATAAAGTAAATAGTCCATATTCAGTAATTGTACTTCAGCAATTGTAAAAATTGCATCTCTAGGGCATAGAAGAGCAGAGGTATACAAATAAAACCAGTTTTCTCAATTATAATCTACAGCTGCAGTATTTTAGCTTCAGTCGCATGTGCTGCGTTTGTTAGAGTGGGACTATCAGGTAAAACATACACTTAAAGCATTCTGTGTAGCTGTAAGGTGATGCACTTTCTCAGTACTTAATCATTAAAAATATCCACTTGGTTTGTTAAAATATCTTTCATGGAGTAGATGAACAATGGTAAGTTTTCTAAAAGTTAAAAGTATGTCTTCAGTAAAATAAAAGAGAAACTGAAAATATGAACCATGACCACAAAAATTGAAACTGTTTTGAATATGCTGAATGCAAACATCTTTCCATCATTTCCCTGTCTGATTTTCAGCTAGTACATATTATTGACTACTGACACGTATTATTGACGTGTCGAATGAGTCATTTCCCTAGTACAGGAAACCATCCTTTATAGGAATTTTGTGTTGTTAAGATCTTACTAATACTAATCTTTGTTTACAGGCAGTTTACGCCGTACTTCCAGTGTCCCAGAACGTGTCTACAACATGGGGATTATTGAAAATGATTTTTCACCAAGATCTCAGTATGGTTTCTCATATTACCAGTCAAACCAGGTGAGGAAAACACAATGAACAGGAATAAATATATTTATGCATAGTTTATTTCTTTTTTTACCACAAAAGATAGCATGTAGGAGGTATTTATCTGTCCCACCAGGCAACCAGTCAGTCAGCACATGCATAGCCCGAAGTGGCCAGATGCTACCCAGCCATGCACCCAGCCAAATACTTAGAAGTTGCTGGAGGGAGTTCCATGGTCCTGCAAATGTAAAGAGTGGCATGGGTAGGAGCTGGGAATGTGGTGAAAGGGCCACAGCAAAACAGATTGCATAAGCTTCACAATGACATGTAAAGTGTTCCTTATCATTTTAAAAAGTCTTGGTGTAACCTGTTTTAGTATTACAAGAATTTCAGCAGTCTGTGTAATATAATAATGTTTCTAAGCTGTCTAATTACAGCTTCACTTTTTATTTTGACTCTCTTTGTTTGAATTTGTGGCCTAAATGCTAAGGGAAATAATTGATTTTCTTCAGGGTTTTTAACTCTGCTCATAACCAGTTATTATATGTCTGAGGGAGCACTTATTTATGTGGTTGTTCCCACAACAGTTTTCGTGACAGAAAGGAGGAAAGAAAAAGGGAAATAGAACAATTTGTTCTGCCATGAAAGCCAGAAAAATCCACAAGGTCTGGAATTTCACAAAGCTTTCATTTCCTTACCTCAGAGAAGACATAAGGATATACTTGCATAATTCCCACAGAATAAACAGATGAATCCAATGATTCTAGCCTCAGTTTACTACATTCAGCAACTGTTTGTCCTTTCAAGAGTCGGTTGTCACCTTCAGTAACTACTCAACAGTGATGGAAAGGGGTTTCAGTCACTATCTGCCAAGCTCTATCCCTTCAATCAATAACTTCAGTGTAACTTCACTTTTACCTTAAAAATACCTGTGATAATCTAATACTTGAATACAATAGGAAAATAAAATATATGGGGCTTTGGTTTACAGCTGGATGCCACGACATTGGCTGATCTAAAAAAATAAAATAAAATATTGCTCATCACTCCTCTATGTCAAACAGATAGTCTACCAAGTTGATTTAGTTCTGGAAAGTCTTGAATAATCCAACTTAGAGCATAACATTTTAACAAAAAGGTAGAAAAAATGGAGAGAACCGTGAACAGTAAAAAAGCTTTGAAGACACATTGAAGCTTTGATGACACAGATTGAAGGAAGTGTTTTTATTGAGTTGAGAAAAGAGAAAACTGGAAAACAAGAGGATGACAAATTTTCATCCTCACCCACCAAAATTAAAAAAGAGAATCTCTCTTCTTTTTTTTTAGTAGGTGCTACCACAAAGTGAACAGGAGAGCTAAATAACCTCTAAACGTCCTGTCTAACTGTAGATTGTAACTATATACAAGTGTTCTGGTATAATATTTTAGTATCTGACTGATAAATTATCTCCTATCAGACAGCCTTGAATTTCATTTCAGTAGCTGATGTGAACATTAATCCTCAAGGAGTTTGAAACTGAAATTAATGTCTCCATTAACAAACAGATTTTTCTCTACCAAGTATAACTGACTCCTGTTTTGAGTTAATGACAGTAGACTAGATTTTGTCTCCTAAGACTTAGATCATACTTGTTCCTACATTTGTAAGGTAGATATGAAGAAGTGTTGCAGAATCTCATTTAATATCCAATTTTGGTAATGTTCAAATTTTTCTTATAGCAGTCCTTGACATTTTTATCTTTACTTTTCTGCTTTGGTTTCTTTTCTATTAATCCTAAATGCTGTGATCTTACCTTGATTCCTTTTCTCTTATCCACTCTTGTACAGGTTGCATCACCATCCTCTTATACAAATGGCTGGGGGACAAGAATTGCTTACAAGACAATGGATGAGAGAGCTCAAAGACAGCCTCTGAAGAGGTTAGAGGTTTCACCCCAGCGAGGTCCTGAAAGATTGGCGTATATGTCCAATGATTTTCACTATGACAGAGGGTTTTCAACTGGATTCTCCCCAAGGCATGGAGATTATAGGAGATACAATGGGACTGTCCGACCAAGATATGCTCGATCTGAGATTATTGGTTACACCCTTCGTGATTCAGTGACTGGGGGACGCTCTTTTAAAAGACACTTCCAGTCAGGGGCTATTAAAGACACCATCCCTGATGGTGTCCCTCTTAGCCCTCCCGTACCAATGTACCGTCAAGCAAGAAACAGTCGCAGTATGACCAACCTTTTGGAGAAGGAGAACTACCTGACTTCAGGAAGTGCGATGGGACAAGTGAGGTCACCGACAGCTTCCCGTTTTGGGTCTCAGAACAGGCAATCTTTAAGGTCCAGCTGGCACCAAACTACTTCCAGAAACACACAGACCAGGAGGGAAGCATCCCAGCCAGCTTCAGTAGCCAGTGTTGCTGCAGAACCAGATGGAAAGAGGATGACACTGACAGCTGCAATGGCAGCAGCAGGGAGAAATGGTTTCTTGCAGAGTGAACAAGCCACCATCAATGGATCTCAGCTGGGGTAAGCTCAATGAAGAATTCCTGGCTCAGTGTCACAGCTGAAATAAACAGATTTGTCTGAGAAAGTAAAGTAAACTGACAGCTAATACAGTGTAAAAATCTTCTAGTGCAACAGAGGAAAGGGAGAAAAAAATACGTGTTTATACACACTGCAGGGTCCACACTTCTTGCTCAGGCTTGGGACCACCTTCTGCTAAGAGTTAATTGTACATCTGAGGAGATGCAGAGTAGATGCTGAGGAATGTACAGCCTAAATGACAGTACAGTGTAATGTACTGGCAAATTCTGTGCTCATAAGAAACCAGGTAATTTCATCACAGACAGCTATTTTGATATCCAGTCTTTTGTACAGGGAGTCTTAGTTGTTCTTTTACAGGTGCAGGCACTGGAATCTAATTGTCTTCCAGCAAAAATGTCAGCCAACATTTTTTTCATGCCTTCAGTTGTAAACATTTATCTCCAGTCATTGTGACTTGCTTGGGACCATGCTGAACTCCATGTGTTGGCTTTGTGACCTAATGGAAATCTATTTGACAGTGTAACTGCTTAAGTCCCAATTTTTCAGTTCAGCTTTTGCTGGAAGTTACAGATGGAAATGATTTGAAGTGCTATGAAAGCTTCAGAAGTTCCTTTGGCTAATCTTTACAGATTTCATTTATCTTAGTACTTCTATTTAATTTACTCACACGTATTTTGTTTAATTTTCAATGAACTAGTTTCATTTTGGATTCAGAGCTAGTTTTCTGGGGGAGTATAGAGGCTCTTTAGTCTTCTCCAAGTCTAAAAAAGGCTTCTGTAAAATATAACAGTTTATATTAGTGAGAGGCTGGTGAAAATCAGTGTACAAGATAATTCCTCAAGAGATTTGGACCACTAGAATCTTACAAGGGAGAAAACTATAGTTATTTTAGCTGACTGAGGTCAGTGTGTTACATTTGGTTATGCAGTAACATGTAATAACGTATGTGGATAACATACACTTTTCAGATGTCTAAAATACATGTTTAATAAGACCCCTTGTAATTCTCATCACTGCAAGGGCTTAACACTGAAGTCCTGTATTGGTTATAGTACATTTTAGTTCATCCACTTCTACCTACTCCACAATTTAAAGCAGAATTAACTATGTAAAACATAATAGACCAAATTTAGCTTTGGAGCATACACTGCTGTCAAATTAGAAATATTTCACCTGAATTCATCATTCAACCAGAAGTACAGTTTTCTTCCATCAGGGCTTCTCAGTCTAAAATGTTATTAATGACGTTCGCATTTCTTGTCATTTTCCATTCTTTTTTATTTTAAGGTTGCATTATGTGATATATTACTCCCTTATCTGTTGCCCACTTAATAATCAAAGGGACAAAAAAAGATAAGTTCATTTTCAAAGCAATTTGCTTTTTCCATAAATTTGTACTTTTTAATGCAAATCACAATGTAGGACTTTCCAAGGGTAAGGCTTAATAATTAAGAGGATGTAAAATAGTTTTGTAAGATTGAAAAGAAGGACTAGGTTAGCTCTGTACAGAATTTAAAATTACATACATGAATGCATTTGCAAACATTCTTTAGAAGAGTAGTTCATGCTGTGAAGTCAAAGTAGAAGAAACAGAATATAGAGATGCTATCTCTGTATCTTCTGGTAGAGAGGAACAGATAAATTCATCCTAATATCTTCATAATTAAGATGAAACCACGACTTGTCAAAACGTTGTTCTGTTTAACAACCATTGCATGAATGTCCTGTTTGTTATCACTAGGCACGAACAAGAAACATGATCTACCTTTTTTTCCAGGACTCAATGGTAACAATTTTTATGTAGGTATCTGAACAGTGCATCCGACTTGTAATGTGAAGTAATACAGTTGCTACTTTATTTTAAATCATAGCTGAAGTAAGTGAAAATCTGGAAGCTGTAAGCATTGCCAGGTTAGAGCCCAGGACACTAGAACTATTAGCCATTGTTCTAATTGTATTCTGACTTAATCTGTCCATTGACATTCTCAACACACTGTCCCCTTCATTTCACCTTTGCCTTGCACAAGCACGAGTCAGCGTCTATATAGGCAGCATATTGCTCAAAACACCAACTGAGAGGAGGATGAAAATAACATGATTTATACCAAATGGAAATGTAAAGGCAGGTGGAAACCTCAGGGTACTGGAATACAATTTCATTTGGAACAGGTGCATCAAAATTGGTCTTCATCTCTTTATTGTTCTTGCAGTCATACTAATTGTGTTCTGCCCTGTGATTTATAAGGTAGATTGATTAAAAAAAGAAATCAATTTTTTTTTTTTTTTGTCTCAGAGGTTTATCATAAATTTCTTGGTCTGATTCAATGCATTTGTAAGAAGATTGTCTGTGAGAAATCTTCCTGATTTCAGCCTAGTTTCCCCACCTTGCCCCTCGGCCACTTGCTCTGGGCAAGCCTTTGCTTCCAGCTGGCTTCCACTGAACCCAGTGACTCCTATTGCAGTCCACAAACACATCTTCTTAATTTTAAAACATTTCTATTCTGAGCATGACTTATTATTCAACATCTCTTAGTCAAGTTGATTTTTTTTTTTCTTTTAAGCAAATTTGTTTCCCAAATACTTGTTTTACCAAAGAAATTAACTGTATCAAAACTTCTAATTTTAGATGTGCTTACTGAAAGGGAAATTATTAATCATGAAAATTAATATCTTCATCGTGGTTCACAAAATGCCTAGTTGGCTCTGTCTGGACAGTCTCTAATCTGGTTCTATAAATTTATTTGGTTTAAAAATATATAAATATACTTTTTGGTTTTTTTTTATTTCCTCTTGAGTGGGGAATGTTTGAAACAGAAGTAAAACTTCCTATCCCAGGGCTAATGCACCTGATTGTACCATTAATTGTTTTGTTTCCTTTACTAGGAAGGAAATGGAAGTTGTGACCTCTTTCCAATTTTGATATGGTTCTCTAACATAGGAGTTATTGAAGCAAACACACTACTGGCAATTAAGAAGAAAATGGACATGCATATTTCTAATCTACCACGTGATGTACTTACTTAATTTAATGAGTGGTTTTATTTCCTCCTACTTGAAAAAGGCTTTGTCCATCTGTTTCAAACCAAAGCAACTTCTGCATGGTTGGAATAAGTCAGGGACTGAGTTCTGCATGTGTAGTCTGAGGTGAGGAAATATGAAGAAAGGCATGAAAACAAATACAAAAAAGGTATCATCACATTACTGAGAAAAGTATCAAGGTATCATCGTAGAAGTCACACTATAACTTGGCTTTGCCCCTCTTTGAATCGTAGTCCTTCAGCCTGCTGATGTTTCTATATTGTTTTTATAATTTCAAGCATGACTTGTTTTGTCCAGAATGTCTAATTGCTTCAACAATTTATGATTTGCTTGTTTCCCAGAATAACAGTGTCTCCTAAAATATTTATAATATTGGTTTGGTGATACATTTTTAAGAAAAACTCATTGAAAAGTATGAATAGCCTGCTGTTACAAGGTAGTTCACAAGATAAATGATGAGTTTTCTAGTCTTTCTTCACTGTATTTTCTCTAATTGTTCTTTCAAGGAGCCCAGAAGTAGAGATGACTCTAGAGCGTGCAGTGAGCATACTGAAGAGTGAAAATACACAGTCAACACCTAGGATACTTGCTGCAGTGACTTTCATACAGCATGAATGCTTCCAGAAAGCAGAAGCAAGAAGAAGAGTAAGTGATTGTTCTTATGCAAGTTTTAGTCAGGCAGAGCAAATAACTGTACTGTGCGTCACTGTGCCAACACAAAAAAAAAGCATTCAAGAAACACTGCAGGATACTGGTGTTGAATAATTTCCCTAAAATATGCTGATGCTTTCTGCTGCAGATTCTTTAAATCAGTAATCAGTAGAGTAGCACTGGTCTATGCTAGCAAAAGTTTGGTCTTCAGCATTTTTTCATAGGAAACATGGAAATGTAGAATAAGAAGAGATATCTATAATTCATCCAAACCATTTGTAACTTCAGATGTTTATGGTCAACTTTTTAAAAAGGGATACCATAAGCTCCCTGAGACAGTGAAAGACACTTACTATCCGTACCAGTTATTCATAAAGCATAATAAAATCTCCCTTTGCAAACTAAGTCCATTAGTTTATGTCTTATCTTGATGGGTATGGAGAAAAATGTCTGTTTTTCTGTCCCTTTTATAATGACTTTTCATATGATTTAAGGCTGCTAAGTGTCTGCTTTCTTGCAGAATAAATGAAAATAATTCTTTTAGTCTTTGCAAGTCTTAGAGACTGAACTTCTTATTGCTATGATTGCTCCCATGTCTCTTTTTTGACTGGCATGCTTACTGCATTGGTGCAGATATATCCCAGAAATATTAACTCTGTGAGTACAGTTCAAAATTATCCAGGCTTCAGGACCACACACAAATGTATTGAAACAGACTATGGATTAGCCAGACTGTTAGGTATTTGTAAGGTTTTGTTAGGGGTTTGTTCTGGGACTGCACAAATACATCAGTGTAGGATAGATTAATGAAACTGGTCTCTTAGAAGATTTTAAAAGAGCATATTAGTTAAATTTCACTGTTGAACAGAATCTTGGTTCTCTTGCCTGAATGTTCAGCACATTAATGAGTACGATGGTTGTTTAGTTTTTTAACAGTTTTAAAACATTTCTTACAGTTGCTGTGTTTCATAATTTGCCCAGTATTACTTATATATAATCTCAGTCTTAACTCTGTGTTCATGTATATGCAGTCCTATTCAGTGAGAGCTGAACATCCCTCAGTCCTTTTGTAGTTTTAACTTGCTCCACAGTAGGTCAAAGTATTTCAGATAAAGAACAGCTGTGTAATTAGCAGCTTTAACTTCAGTTTTAAGACAGAACTTCAGAACTGAATGTTTGAAAGTGATTTATTATTCAAAACCCTCCAAAGCAGCTTCCCTGAAAATCAACTGGATGAGTAAAAAAAAAGTTCAGACTGAATCAGTCAACCTAAAGCCTTTGGATTTGCTGTCTGTCTCACATGTTCTAGCTGAGCTTTGTATTTGATCCCCATCAGACTTTTTCTTGTTCACTTTATGTTTCCACTCTCAGCATGTGTTCTTTTTCTCTCTCTCCTAATGCTTTGTTTCTGCTTACCTGATAGTTTGTGAGTCTAGTGGCTTTTCTTGTTTTTTGGGTTGGTTTTTGTGGTTTTTTTTTTGCTTTTGAACATGTGGTCTTAGAATGTTTTGGTGAATTTCATCTACCAGTGAAAATTCAGACAGGTCAATCAATAACTTTTGTAAATTCTCTGCACACAAGGTCCAGATAACACCACTTACTTATTTTGTAAGAGCTACAATTCATCTAAACTTCAAACTACCAACAGAAAGTCTGCATAAATCTTTAAAAGTAAAAACAAACAACCGAACAAACCCCTAAGGTATCCATGTCAAACGGGGTCATCTAATGAAATAAAATGAGTCGATGTGCCTTTGGAGTGTTTTATGCTCCATTTACCTTTAGATACAGATTTCTGTATTTATTTCTATGAGAAGATAGATGATTATTGGATGAAGGCAAAATAGATTACGTCAGCAGTGCTATAGCAAGAAACTGTGCCTTTTGTACAATAGAATCAGGGTAAAGGTTGACATCTGGTGTAATTTGCCAGCAGACAAAGAGCAAAAGGCCTTGTTGCGTTTCATTTCTTCCAGTTCCCAGTACCTGCCAGTTATATTGAATTCCTCTTATCATTAAACTCGGGACTGTGCAAAGCAGTTGTATTAGGTTTCTGAGTCTTTCACATGCTGCTGGTTCTACACAAGGATGGGTTTGTCCGCAAAACCATGTGGCATTTTTAGATACTGGAGGAAGAAGTCCTTAATTCTACATGAATGTAAGGTATTTCTATAGTAAACTCATTCCTAAATGAGCCAAGGCTTGCTTATACCACATCAAAGCTCATGTTGGATTCATCATGTGTTACAACACGTAGAACTTGGGAACTATTTGTTTCCTCCTTACAGCTGCTGTAAAATAACATACTAATTCTTCATTCTTCTGGGGCCAAAACCCAATTTTCTAAAAATTAGACACTGAAGAGTAGTCCTTGTTACATGTGGGATTCAGTAGCTGACTAGCTTACAAAGCTTAATTGTCTACATTTTGAAGTTAACTATTCTTTTCTCAGTGTGCCACAGATAAGTACTAAGTAAAATGCATTCTTACTTAATATGTATTCACCACAGAAGTTGACAGGGAAAAATACTATTTTCCCACCAGTCTGGTTGCTGAGGAAGAAAAACAAACAAAAAAAAAAAGCCAACAACTTGGCACATCAGGAACACATTACATCCAGAAATCTCAAAGCAGTTTATGAACGTTCCAGAGTTAAATCTCAAATATCCATCTCACCAACATAGAAGCTAAAATACAGAGCAATTGAATGTCTTGTCAGCAAGTCAAATCTGTAGCAGAGCTGGAAGTGATTCAGTTTCATTCTCTTGCATTAATTACTAAAATATGATGCCTCTCTTAGTTGTGGATTTTAACTGTGAGTCACATAAAAGCCCAGAGGTTAGCAGTCATATCCAAGTGATTAATGCTCTGTGCTTTAAGTGTTCCAAATGAGAAAATGGAAAAAAAAAAAAAAAAAAGAAAAAGACCCTACAACAATGTTTAAAGTTTTGGCAAGGGAGGGGTGCAGCAGAATTTGTTGTTGTCATTATCTAACCATTCTCTGCTGTTTTCTTTTCTTCACAGGTTTTCTCACTTGGTGGTATCCCCAGACTTATACAGCTTCTTGACATTCAAAACGAGGATGTTCAGCGAGCAGTGTGTGGTGCTTTGAGAAACTTGGTGTATGAAGACAATGACAACAAACTGGAAGTATCAGAGCAGAAAGGGATCCCTATCTTGCTCCGTTTACTCCGATATACCAAGGATGTAGAAACTAAAAAGCAAATAACAGGTAGTGTTTTCTGTGCACTCAAGCATGAAGTGCTTTAAGTAGTACACAGGTACCTGATTGCTTACTTAGGCCAATGTTTGGTGACTAAGTACAAGAGCATTGTCACCTGTTCTAAGTTCTTCTCTTAAGGTTAAATACCAAGGTCTTTATGCAAGACCAATAGCAAGAAAAGACTAGGAATTCCAACCTTCCCTCTCAAAGCTTCTTCAGAAGTTATGAATCTACATGTTTGTGGAATCATATCTTATATTCTAGAAAAGAATAGAAACTCTTATCAAACCATATTGATGAACACTGCTCCAGGTAGTCCCAGAGCTGCCTGGGATCATACTTTATGCCCTCTATTTCTACAGCAACTTAGCCCTCTCTGTGGTTCTGGGAGTTCCTTTCTGGACTCTGTGTTGGATCCGTCCCCAGGAACTGTCAAGCATTGGGGATAGAATGCAGGTGCACTGCTTCCTTCTTTAAGCTCACTCACTCATAGCTGTTTGTACCCCACAGTCTGTCTTCTCAGATGAGCATCAAAGAAAACCATGGTTCCTTTGTGTGCAAGAGAGAGAACTGCTTTACAGCCATTTGATTGTAAAGATACTATAACATAGTCAGTGGAGTGACCTGCATTCATAAATCAGATTCTGTGAGGGTTATGTCCTCATCCTTTTTTCCAGTTTCCATGAGGAATTGTTAAAAATGAGTATGACCCATTGAGATTTTGGAGGAAGACTCCTCTGGATCAGAAACCCCATGTTACATTTCTTGAACATCAGTGTAGCATTAGGAATGCTGGGGGGAAATGGTTACCATTTCTCACAAGAAACCTGTGATTACTGCCCTCTTGGCTTTGCAGCAAGCAGTTAAGAAATGCACGCTCCTTCATCCCTGCTTTCCTGTTTGGAGGAAATGAGCTACTTAGGACCCACATTCATTTTGGTCAATATGCAAGGGAAGAGCTGGCTTATATTTTATAACTGTAAAAAAAATGAGAATGAATGGAAATTTATTTTGTGTGTTCTTTAAAAGCAACAGGAACAGAAGCTACTAAAATAACAGAGTTTAAAAAGATACAGAAGCTGTCAAGCAGCCCTTCCTTGAAGCAAAAGCATGTTGAGACTTTCTGTAATTCTGCATTCTTTTAAGTATTTGAACTGTGCTCCCTAAGCTGTAGAACAAAGTTTTGTATTGTTGGTCCTTTTGGCTCTGTTCTGTCGCTTTGCATCTTTCAAATGTCTTAAAAGTTTTTCACATTCATCACATACAGAATTGGGTCATTAAGGAGTTTATTGCATAGTGCATTATGTCTTCGTGCATTTACACGTCAATGAGGGGAGCAGTGAAAATGGTGAGATGGTGACCAGAAGGCTTTGCTCACTTCTTGCTTGCCATTTCATCGTTTCCTACAGGACCTCTGACTGTTCTTGCAGAAGAGCTTGTATAGATATAGGTACTGTGAATATTACTGTCTTTCCCTTCATCTGTGTGAAAATGGATGGAAAGGTGTCTTTTTTTTCTGCAATTACTGCTGTCATTCCGTCCACATTTCTTTCCCAGCTTTCAGAGACAGGCAAGGAGCAGGCTGCAGACAGCAAGTAGGCAATCTCTGTTAAACATGTGCTTACTGAAGTGGATACTTCCAGATGTTCCTGTCATGTACAGTGATATTTAAGAAACACTGGAATTCCTGTCATCTAAGGACTATGTCATAAGGATTTTCCAAGCATGGTGCAAACCTCTCAGTGGGTAGACCCCATTGAACATCAGTTTCCTTGGATAGCTGGTAACTCACCTACAAATTTTCTGCCTTTTTCATTGCCTTTGTCTTCCCTCAGGACTAGAGGAATATCGTAACTATGCATACAATTGCACAACAGTATTATAAAAATAGGCTTCCAGGAAAAGGTTGATGTAGATTCCTAGGGATTCACTCCTTCAACAGGAGAAGCCTACCTGTCTTTCCACATCATACTTACTAGTTGTCTATAAATTAGAGACTTCCAAAAATGTGATATGATAACTAATTGAATGTCTTCCCCAATAAGAGATCATTAAAATGGTCTTGATACCTGATAATAACACGCTAAACTCTCGTGAGAGGCTTCTGTCCAAGGATAGAAAGCATCTGATACTCATTTAATAAAGAGTATTAATAAAGATGTCTAAGCTCAGCAGAAGAAAGCTTTCAAAAGCACTCCACCTGTTAATAAAGAATTTTCCAGAGATAAGATTTTTGTGTCTATGATGCAAAAGTTTTCTCCAACAGTAATCGTTACCAGTCAGAAATATGAATACTTGTGCATGTGAGAAAAATACATCTCAGCATTAGAAACTTATCTTAAAGGTCAGTGGCTAATTAGTAGCAGGAGAGTTGATACCAATGTACCTCTGCCCAATAGTAAGCTTTATTATGCATCATGTATCTCAAAGAATATTTTGGAGGCCTGTGTTTTCTTCTGGCCTGGCTTTCCCTCCTGTTTTCCTTTTCTCTATAAAAAGAACTAAGAAGCCCCAGGAATATTAGGGAAGTGTGATCTCTGAAGATCAGAAGTGTGACTCCTTTGTGTTGACTCCACCGTACATATGAACCTGCAGCTTCTCTTCCCTTTTTGTATGCTCCTGTGTGAACATAAAAATGCTGGTGCAAGCTAACTCTTGGGCTGAGGTAAACAGCCTGAGAATAATCATGTAGCATGCCTTGTGTTGTTCTGTGGAAAGTCTGACAGCAATGAAAATGTATGGAGGTAAACACTGATCGTTAGCAAGTGCTGTGTCGTGCCACACAGTATGCACATCCCAGGAAAACACTCAAAAAGCAACAAACTAGTATACCCCCCAAAGTGGTGACAGTGGTCTGAAAACTGCCGTAGACCTAATGCCCATGTGCAGAAAAGAGCTGCCAGGTTTCTCCATGCAAGTTCTGTGCTTTATTCTTAGGGAGAACTGGGCTTCCACAAGCTTGCATTGTCTGGGTTTACTGTTTAAAGTCATTGATACAACTACAGTAAAGGAGCCATAGGCTTTGTCCTTTGTTTAACATACAAACTTCTTGCAGATCTTTTACAAAAGGAATGAGGTTACTCCTGAGCGATGAGAAAAGATGTCACTTTGAGACAGTGCAGGGGCCAAGAGAGGAATGGCATTTTTTAGTGTTTAGTGAGCACACTGAGGAACAGAAAGAAAAATGGTTGAGGCATGAGCAAAAAAAAGATCAACTTTTGAAGGTAAGCCAGATGAGCCTCTAGGGAGTACCTAACCTCTTGATCTTGTTATCATGCAGCATAAATCTAAGAAATTAAAGAAAATTCTTTCTGCGGGGAAGATTACTGCACAAACAGATCTGTCATAAAAAGAAAAATAAATTTCAAAGTATACCCCACCCATTTTCCCAAATAACCATCTAAATGAAAAATAAGCCACTGTGAATACATTACAGTATACAGCTGCAAGAAAAGAGCTCACTTTTAAAGATGTTTTTAAAAGTGAACAAATTTGTTCAAGACCAGAATGCCACTGAGAGAATTTTTCTGACCTCAGTGAGACAGTGCTTGTGGGCAAAGGCAGGATTTGTCAGAAAATTTACAATGTAAGCAATATTTGGATTCTGTTCTGACAATTCTGACCTCTATTTTGGGTATCTATCTATAATTCAGAATGCACTTGTTCCTTTCAATATGATATTCTGTCCATGTGCCTACACAATTGTGCCGTTCTGTCTTAACATGCTTCCCTCACCAGTGCCCTTTGGACTGCACGTCTGATTTCCTGTAAGCCTTACTTATCCCTCAGGAAAGCACATTCTTCCTTTTATCCCCTAATTCAGAGGTTGGAGAGCTGATCCCAGAAGAACGAATGGGCTGCTTTGGGCTGGGTTTTGTTCTGATTTTACTATTGCTCACAATAGCTGTAATTAAATTCAAAGTGTAAGGAGATACAGAAGAAACATTTTTTGTTGTGAGCTGATGAAAGGAACGTTCACTAATACCCTGCCAGTGTTTGGAGGAGGAGGTCTGTGAGACCTAGAGCAGCGAGCAGGGGAAACAATGAATGCCTTTGTAGTGAAAAGCAGAAATACATGTCTAGGGGAGGACTACTTTAAAAAGATTTTTCATCTGGCGGAATAAAACAGAAGCAAAGCTAATCAGTTTTACAATATTATATTGGATATTTGTTTCAGTGTTTGTAGATTGAAAATAAACAAAGTGTGTAGTGTTACTTAATGGTTTGTTTAGTGACGAGTATGTGGACAGTAACAGCCAACCAGTGATTAAGCATAATGTTCCCCTTTTATGAGGAATTTTGCTATCAAGTGTTTGAGAAACATGGTAATGGGCATCTCCCATCTTCCAGCAGATTTCCAAAGACCTGTAAACTCACTGTTTGTGCCTCAGATCTACTCCCTCTTTAAAGTTTAATTCTCCAGCATTTTGATGACACTTGCAAGTGCAACCAGTCTGCCAGGCGTCTAAAAGGGGTGAATTCCTCCCTGGAAATGTGTCAATGATCATGGGCATTGGGGGTTCTTAACTGTTTCATTTGTGTTATTGTGATGATTGAGATAGCTGCAATTTGGCAACGTTTGTGCAGAGCAATGGAAGGCTGTTCTTAGTCAGACATTAGACTATACAGAGTTCAGACTCTAATACACAGATGAGTACATCTTTTTTCAGTGGCATTTCCTCTTGGATCAGAGTCCCGTCATGCAGGAAAAGTTCACTCCCAGAGTTGCAGTACATTGCCATGAATGTACATGCACATTTTTCTGTGTCAAACAGCTATCTGCATCCTCAGTGAGGGGAGTTTTATGTTGGGAACTGCTTTCTTTGTGAACCTCATACAGCTGTGGGGCATGGTCAGAATTAATAAGTGGCGCAGTAGTGAACCTTCAGAGCTCTTTATTTATCTTTTCATTGCTAAGGTGAAACTTGTGCTGGTCTCTCCAGTCATGAAAGTGTGTGAAAGTATGTCCAAGAGCTCTGTCACTTGCCTGCTCAATGGGATGACACAGGAAATAAAATTCCTCATGCATTCACTAATTTTTTCCTATTTTTTCCATACTGCTAGAGAGAAGACCTATGAATCCATAGGCACACATTTCAGACTTCAGCACTGCTCAGTCCAAGAAGTACTACTTGAACAAAGAAACTCCACAGTGTAGTTCAGGTTCTTTTTTTGACACTGTAGAACCTCTTAGACATACTTGTTATGGGTAATTGCAGCAGCTCAAGATAAAGGAAGAGAACATTAATTTAGTCCACATATGACTGAATGCCAAAATACTTATCTCATGAGAAGAAATAAAAAAGCCTCCACATTCTCACTGGAGACTCTCAAGACTGACCAGTGTGCATCACATGTGGGAAGGCATGGCGCAGTGTTGTGTCATGGTGGCTGGTGAACTATTCATGCCCTTCTCCTCTTGAGCATGTCAAGAGCCAGACAGGCTGTTTTACTGATGAACTTCAAGAAGTTTGAGATTAGATCTTTCAAACTGTGGGGGAATGTTTTGCCACTCTCATTATATTTTGGATATTGCAGGTTTGTTGTGGAATTTGTCTTCCAATGACCATCTGAAGCACCTGTTGGTTAAGGAAGCCCTACAAACCCTGACAGAAGCTGTTCTCATCCCTTGCTCTGGCTGGCCAGATCGAGATTACCCCAAGTCAAGTATTTTACCTGACCCTGATATCTTCTACAATGCCACGGGATGCCTCAGGTGAGCACTCAGTTCACAAGTACCTAAAATACAGTGATGATAAAACAGGCCTGCACACATACATTTTCCTGCTAACTGAACTGTGATGGTACCAAGAGAAGAGTTTGCACAGAGATTGATGAGTAACTAAATTAGGAAAAAAGTCATCCAAATCCAATGAATCCAAAGGAGCCACATCCAACTTTTTCCACAAGTTCAGAGTTACATTTGTGCACCTACTGCTGCAGTCAATGACAGCCTAACAAAGTCAGTAGCGATTTGCATGAGAAACACAGTACAAAAGACTACTAAGGTAGACCCACCCCTAAATGACAGAGGCATAAAAGTAATGTCTTTAAAATGGGATACGCCTTTAAAAATAACAGTCTATTCAAGTGTGGCTCTTTGTGGTTTTAGTGAGTTCAAAGTCATTGTACTTTAAGTAAATGCAAATGTGAGTATCAGCAATATGTGTCTTTTGTTTACATGAAAGAACATAGTTTGAAAAAACTAATGAGTAATGGTAGAAGTGGCAAGGCATGGCCTAAGTTTTAAACTCTTTTTAGAGGAATTAAGTTCAAAATTAAGAGGCTTGGGAAACTGCCTGGTTTTGCCTTGTACATCACTGTTTCACTAACATGTCCAGCAGCAAAGTAATTGTATTAGTAAGGTATGAATTTGTACTGGGTAAATAGTCCTGTGTCTGACACGAGTGATTTCAGAGGACAAAAGAGTTGTTAGTGATACAAAATACTCATCAATAAAGTCTCTTTCTCTATCAACTACTAAATAACTTCAGGTTTAAGTAATAATTAACTTCTGTCTTTCTCTGATAGCTCAAAAACAAATACAACGAAACATTAACTACCCATAAAAAATCACTCTGGCTAGTGGTGTTGTCTGTAAGATGAAGTAGATCATCTTTTCTCTTATGAATTCTCTTATGAATTCTCCTATGAATTCAAGCTGCATTTGTACAGAAACCAGTCTGGTTGGATGTGTCACTTTATACCTGCTCCTGCCTTGGACTCCAGAACCATTTCTTCTCAACAAGCCAGCATATGGGGTCACAGAATTATTCTTCGTTTCAGTTTGGTATTACTCTTTCAGAGCTTGTTGTAGCAACTTGACACCACTTGATGTATGAGAAATGAGAAATGAGTTAGAGTAGCTGGGTTGTTTTAAATCAAATAAAAGTAAATTCTGAATGTACCTTACTCTGTACAGAAAGTGAGTGGGGCTGCTTTAAAGCTTCGGATAGTTCTGTAGCTTAAATGTTTGTCTCTCAGACTGACCTTTGCACAAAGATAAGTTGTCTGTTTTAAAAATATGATGTCCATGTTCTAGTCCTTGTCATTTTTACATGGTCAAACTCTGCAAATTGTAACTGTGTGGAGAATGAGATCTTGAAAATTCACAGGTAAAGCTGATCTGTTGGATTGCCAGCATACTTACTAGCAGAGAATAGATTTTAATGAGGCTTATATTTGCACAGACCAGAAATCCAAGATTTTTCATGTGAATCAGTTTGCTTCTCCAAAGTATCACCAGAAGTATTTTTTACTTATGTACTATTTAAAAATAATGTTTTTGCTCAAAATCCATAAGAAAAAAACCTGTGCACTGGGGGGATGATGTTACTAAAAAAGATATTTAAAGAGTTGATATGTGTGCCAGAATATAAATCCGTAATTAGCCTTCCCTTTTGTAATATTAACATGTTTGTTGTGCATGTTGACAAAGTTTATAGCCTGCAGCTTCTATTACAGAGTAAAAATAGAACTTTGAAGTGCAATACATTATGCATACTACAGTGCTTAGATGTAGAAGGATGCCAAAATTTCTTTTCAAATACTTGAATGCAACCATTGCCTGACAGTCAGCAACAGTCCAGATCTAACGCTGTCATCTGGCATGGGTTATGCACTGTGCCACATGCTTACCATCTAGTAAATTAAAGCTCTCTTTAACAGAGTTTCAGGACATAAAGGGGATCCACATTTCACAGATAATATTACAAATGCTAGCACTGGAATGAGTGAGCAACCAGAACACTCCTCATTCTGCTAACCAGTAACTGTAAGACATACTGTGGAATCCCAGACTTCAGCTGCCTGGGTCTGTACATGTACTCACTGATAACAAGTTGGAAGGATTTGTTAATCCCATTCCCTAGATCTGCTTTTTGTCCTAAAACTTTGCTTCTGACAGTTTTACAGAAACTGTAGGTCACAAAACTTTATAGATCAAAATGAAGCTGCATACAACACAAAATTTAGCATTGACAGTTAGAGTAAGTAATGGTATTGTTCAGTCCTGAAATGTGATAAAAATCATTGTACCCTAAGCAGGTAGAGTGAAGCAAATCAAAAGACTTATCTGGATGTTTGACAAAAGCTAATCAAGTAAAACTGGTCAGTTAGACTACAGAGAGGAGTACTGCAGTCTTTTCACAGACAACACAACTCTTGCTATTTTTTAAAGGGAAAGTTACTTTTCTTGACCTTAAAGTCTTGTGCATAATCGTACTGTCTCTTGTTCCAATAGGAATGAATTGGCTAAGTGTCCTGGAGATATTTAGCCTCCTCCTCCATACTCTTTCTCCAAGTCTGAAAATATAAGATGCCAAAAGAATGCAGAATATATGGTTTTGAATATTCCTATATGAATGTTTGGGGTGACTTTTCCTGTGAATTAAAAGGAAGGCTTAGTAGAAGGCTTTCTATTGTACTTTGGATGGTGATAATGGTCTTACTATGTTTTTACCTTGAAATACCTGTTCCAAAAGTTCTGCAGTGCAAGATATTTTTGTTACTCAGGGACAGAGCACAATCTGCTGAAGCCACTGCTGGGAACATTATCTTGGGCGTTGTCTTGAAGAACTGAACGTTCCAGAATTTATGTTTTAAGAGTCGCATTTCTTCCTGCAGAGCATTTTGTTTTAAGTGTTGGAGCTAATGGTTACAACTGCTTTGTTTCACTGGAGTCCTCCTTTAAAACTGCACTGTACATGGACTTTTCTGTGACCCTGTGTATTCTAATTTTTGAAAGCCTCTCAGACTGCCATTTTCAGAAGTCAGTTAACCACAGTTCACCGTTCCCCAGGCAGTAAAATAGATGCAATATGTCATTTTTCATCACTATTTTTCTCCTGTTGTCTGTCCCAGCTCTATTTTACTTTCAACAGTGACCCATAAAGACTGGAAAGCTGTAGACTGAGGAGGTACTGCCATTGCTCTTTAGACCAGGAGGCTGTATAGCTATCTTCTTTCATTTCATCTGGAGATAAGTAAAGCCAAAGCTCTTACTATTGGTTGGAAGTGTAATGGCAGCTCAAGCTTGTAATGGAAGGTTCCAACTGAAGTTGTAAAACAAATGACTGATGATAACAAGTCTTTGAAGCAAGGCCTTTTGCACAGCATTGCCACTCCTTTAGGTTTATTTCCATCCATTCTTATCTTCCTGTGTCTATTCGTTGGTCTGTCTGCTCCCCCAGTTCCTGAAAGGAATTTTGTTATTTCCAGCAAGCAGCTTGCAGCCTGGTGCCTAGCGTTACACAGACTCTTTCTTTGCTTGTTGCATTTTTAAATTGTGTAAGGCACGAAGGAAATAATGATTTCCTGAAGTAATTCAGGAACATCATGAAGCAATTCAGGAGATTGTTGTCACATAATTGAGTTAAATTCAAATAACCAGTTTTGGCAGAATGAGTCCCAGGAGCAAAAGCTGCCTTCTTATCAGTAGTGAGGATCATTCACAGCAATGCAAAAGCCTTTTCCAATGTCTGCCAGCATGTGACTCAGTGCTGGCTTAAAGGGAAAATCCCTTTCATTTGGTTCAATTTGCAATGTAACTGAACATGTTGCCATTCTGACTCTGTGAAAATCGTGCTTGATTTGACTATGTTAAAATTCTTACCTCAGCTGGATCATAAAATTTTTCCCAGCAGGGAGCTTGCTGATCCCCCATAAATGCCACTGAAACATGGGAAAATGGCTGCTTCAGTCACAGGTACATGACCATGTCATACATGGTGTGAGATGAATGAGGCATGTAGATAGTTACATGCATCCACTTTAGTGTGCAGTATAGCTTGGGCATGTCACCGGGATTAGTATATTTAAGTATCTCAGAAGTCATAGATGTTTAATGGCTAAATTATATCTAAACTTAAGTTTTAATTCACTCCGAGGAGAGTGAATTCCTACAAGCAGCAACCTGTCTCAAGCTGCACGTTCCCAACCATTCAGTACTGATTCAAGTCAGAAGTGTCAGAAATTGTGTAGCACAGGAGGTTTTCTGCAACAATATGCTTGATCTTGAATTCTTTCTTCCCACAAATGTATTTATCTCAGTATACTCTGATGAAATGCAAGGTAAACAAATTTGCAGAGCAAGCTTGAAGATTTCTAGGTAGCCCTGTGCTCTCACAATGAGATTACCAGGAGCTGCAGTTCTGGGCCAGCCCAGCCCAGAGTGTCAATTGCCCATTGCTCAAGTGATGGATATTTCAGGGCGTCCAGGAGCTCCACAAGAGAGTCAAACGCGTAAGCTCAGAGGGACATGATATATTTGTCAGGAGCCCCAAATCTTGGGAAGGCAAGATTAAGTCAATTTTGCAATTTTCTAAGCAAAATGTTGCCATTGTTTTTTTTTAAAAATCAATCTATCTATCTATCTATCTATCTATCTATCTATCTATCTATCTTTTTTTTTTTTTAAGAAATTGACTCTTAGGCTTCCCAGTCCTGCAAACCAAATCGGACCCCATTCAAAGTAAAGTGGTTCCAACTCTAATTGGACAGTTTGGAGAGTAGAAGCTGTTTCCAGTTCACAGTGTGGTAATAAAGAGGGAGATGGAGGATGGCATGGCCATATATGTACGCACCCCGTGCAGACACTCACAGTGATATCTCTGAGTAGATAAACAGTTGAGTGCCAGCAACTCAAGGAAGCAGTTCGGTGGTTCATTTCCTTTGCAGAGGATGGCAGTGCCTCAGCTTCATGTTCTTCTCTGCTTCCTGAGTTATGAAGCTGTGTGCAACACCATAGTCATGCTAGACAGCAAGTGTGAGTGATGGTTTTTCCTTGCACAGCCGATCAGTGTGATCATAGTTGTCTAAAGTTCAGTGATTTTTGTGCTGTGACAAGATGAATGCCATATCAGCTGAAGGTCTTCAGTGAGGGAAATTCCACACTTATCTTTTAATGGTATTTTTAGTCTGTGCACCTCAGAAACTATTTGTGCTATGCACTAGAAGGGCTGTAGCATGTACATTTCTGTCAGCCTAGCCATGAACTGTCAAAAGGACATGACTCAAATGTGACATATGTAGGTAAAATTATATACCAAAGTATTGCCATATTGAGGAATCCAATTATTAATTCTGTGATTTATAATTCCACGAGAACATGAGTGAACTCATAAATAGGAACCTCATTGACAGGATGACCTAAAGTAACGACGTAATTACAGTGCATTAATATTTAACCTAAATATGTGCTTCCCAGGAGGAGGGGACAAAAGTGCATTGGCAGTATGTAGAAAATATCACATGTATTTTATTATCATAAGCCACGGGAAAGTTTAAAGCTGTGCCTTTCTGGCTTTGTCATTAATAACATTTTAAACTGTTTTATTTTCCAGTGGGTAAATAAGAAGGTAAAGTAAACTCCCTGAAATTATTTGAAGAACATGACCCTCTTTGTTTGTGATAGACACTAACACCGAGCTGGATTTAATGTTATTTCAAACAAAGAAGCAGGAATGTGATACTGCATGCAGCCTTTTGGCCAGCAGAGCAGCAGGAGGCCAGAATAATGAGGCCGAGATTTATAACTCCAGCATTCCATAATTCAGAGGCCATTCAGTTGTAAAAATAATTATACCTCAGAATGAAGTGTTGTTACTTCCCTGATAATCAGTTGCCTATTCTGAGCCAAACTTCAAGTGGGAAGCATGTCCTTAGCTTTTTCAAGAGTTTTTAAATGTCTTTCATAATTCATTTTCAAGTTGCACTCAGGTTACCACAAAGCACAGAAATGTGAGCAGAAAGTAGGACATACAGTGTCTTCTTTTGAGTCTGGAGGAAGCAGACAGCATGTGCAGCAGTGCTCCAGCCACTGTAGAATAGCAGAAGGCATCAGCAGAGAGCATCTGGCATTTCCCTTGCTTGGACTGAGCAGTTTCTAGTTGCTTCAGCTTTGTTCACCAAGGTGCCAGCAGACAAAAGAATGCTCTGGGAAGCAGAAGAGTGCAGTGTGTTTTTAAGTCTTCCTTGTCCCTTTGTTTTTCCTCTGCTGAACACTGACAGGAGCAGCGGGAGGCACACGGGCACATGTGAGGACTCTCAGAGAAATGGGAAGAAAGCAGAGGAGAGAAGCATCTTTCCTATGAAGAATAGCTGAGAGAATTTGTTCAGCCTGGGGAAGCTTCTGGGGAGATCTCATTGTGACCTTCCAGTCCATTAAAGGGAGCTTATTAACAAGATGGGACACTGACTTTTTATACGGTTGGGTTTACTGTGAGGTTCATTTACAAGCACAAAAATGAATTTAGGCTATAAAGAAACAGCTGTTTCCTGCTTTCCAGAACTTTATAGTTTGTGCTTAAACATTGCTAAAACTTTCAGAATTGATGTCTGTTGGTGGGTGATCAAGAATTGGTTTGGTTTAGGTAAATGCTTTAAGGCTATTGAAAGGAAATTTTCACAAGTATGTTTCCTCTGATAGTCTGGCATAACCAATGTCCCAAATACTAAAAATACATGGAATATTTGGGGGGGGAAAAAAGTTCAATTTGTTTGTTTAGAGAAGATTACATCGCGATGAAGACTGGAATCAGATCATACCTTATCCATCCAAACAGAACAGCTTGTTTTAATTTGTTATTTATTATTGTCTGGGAATGCACTAAAATTGAAGTTTTACTTAACAGAGTCTCATATTTTTGTACAGACCTACAGAAAAGAAGCAGCCATCCTTAACGTTAGTATTTTAAGGCTTATCTGGAGAAGTTTGTCAGAGCAGCACAAGGAAATAACTCCGACTAAGTCTCTTCTTACCATTGTATTTCTTCCTACACAGAAACATGAGCTCTGCCGGCCCAGAAGGAAGGAAAAACATGAGAGAGTGTGACGGTTTGATTGATTCTCTTGTGTACTATGTTCAAGGAGCTATTGCAGACCACGAGCCTAATGACAAGGTATTGTTCAAGATACTCTTTTCCCAAGGGAAATCACTGAGAGCAAATTTTTGTTTCAAAACCAGTATTCAGAAAGAGTTGTGATGTAGCTGCCAAATTTATACTTATTTCCTGTGCTTTTAGAACTGCTACCAAAGATGAAATTTCTAAGAGGAATTTTTAAAAGTGTTTTTTTCATTCTGCTGTCTAAAAGAATAAGGTACCTTGGCTTTAGGAAAGCAGTCTTAAGGATCACCACAGAGAACTAGAAACATTTAAAGATTCAGCTATTACTTTTTCACTTGTTTAAGGGAGCTAGCTAGCTAGAAGTTTCAAAGAATTAATCTGAGTACTTTCCTGAATAGAAAATACTATATGTCCCTTAGGAAATGAAGAACCTAAATGTGATTGGCAAAGTAATTAGGAATTTATGTCATTTAGAATGGAATTCATTTTCCTACATCGTTGGGAAGTTAAGCATTCAGCCTAAGCCAGTTACTGCAAGGATGTGGACAATTCCAAAAGACAGGATTTCTCCTCTTCCTCCCAGTGCTGACTGCAGATGAACCCTGAACATTGCTTAGACTAGATGTCTGTCTTTTAGCTGGGTGAAGTTAGGTGAAAAGACCAGCAGCCACTTATGAGGTTAACCATAGCCTGTGAAGCACTTCTAATGTGCCTGCTGTAACCTGTGCTGTGTTGTGGTAATTACTGTGTATTTGTAGCTCTTTCCTAGGATTAGTTACTTGAGCTTCTCCATCCTCCTGCATTCAGAACCAGTAGCTCCAGGGAGAACCCAGCACATAACATAACACTTGTGTCAATAGCTCCCTGCTGCATTTTGTCCTAAAACCACTTGTCCCCTTTTTACTTTCAAAAAGAGAAGAACTGGTAATAAAACTATTTGTCACTGAGCTCATCATCCAGAAATTGTCAACCTGACCTCAGTCATGCCCAGAATCATCGAATGGCCTGGGTTGAAAAGGGCCTCAAAGACCATCTTGGGCAGGGTCACCAACCACTAGACAAGACTGCCCAGAGCCAAATCCAGAAAGACCAATCTAATTCTTTTTTCTTTTTTTTAAATGGTGTTCTACCACAAAAAAAAAAAAAAAAAAAAAAAAGTGCTATATCCTTTGGAGTGATACGAAGCTTCCCTTTTGCGGACACTGACTAGGTGTGCACGTCTTCATCTTTGCTCTTAAGCTTCTATGCATTCCTTGGCACACTTCTGGTCAGTGCCAAATAGCACGTGCCCCAACAAATCTTAGGTACATTCAGGAATTATAATGTCCCAGGATCATTTCCAGCAGCCATGCACCATGCTCTGAATGCAAGCCTTGTGTGCCAGTTGGCCTCAGTGCTCAGGAACATCTCAGGACATGTTTAATTTCTCAGTGTAAAAGCAGTCAGTGGATCAGTGGCATGAACACTAGCTCTTCTTTAAACCATTATAAGCTATGCAATTAATTGTTTAAGATCCAAAAATTGAAGTTCTGTGTCAATACATGTCCCTACAACACATGCCATTGCTTCCAAATTTCTATTCTTTTGTTATTTTAGGCCACAGAGAATTGTGTGTGCATTCTTCACAATCTTTCCTACCAACTAGAGGTGGAACTCCCTGAAAGCTATGCCCAGAGCATCTATATACAAAGAAGAAATATTTCTACCAATGATAGAACACCAGGCTGTTTTGGAACACGGAGCAGAAAAGTAAAAGAGGTAAAGCACGTTTCATTACATCTCATTTTGTTAATCAGTTGTAGCAAGTTTTGGAGGATACAAAGCTGTGATTTGCTGTGAAGCAATTAGGTTGCTTCTCTGTTGGTGATCCATCTGATAGAGTGACACCCTCAAAACGTACATTTATCGATAGCCTTTTCTAACATCCACTATCTTACTAGATGTCTGATGGAACAAATGACAAAGCAATTCACAGTTCCATTAGTTGAGAAATATTGCCTCTCAGTTTTATTACCTGATGGATTTAACTGGTGTCTGTACTATGTACAGCAATTGTGCAAGTGTCCTACCAATGACTGGATATTGTGGTGGTTTCACACATTGAATTAGCACTGGGTGTTTTGCTTTCTCTGTGGCTTGCTGGCTTTCAGACTTCTTATTTTGATGCTGTGTGGTACAGATCCAAATATTTGGTAACTGGAGAGAAAAACAGGTACTAGGGAGGGGGAAAGGAAAATAGAAAAAATTGATGCTCCTTCCCCATCCACAATTTTTGCTGGAGTCTATTTCTTGTTCTCCTGTTCCACCCAGAGTACAGCTCTAGCATGCTATTTCTCTTTCTCCTTCAGCTTAATCCCCCAACTTTAATGGCTAGAGATGTAAAGCATCTTCCCCTTCACCTATCTCCCATTTTTAGATGGAGTGGTCAGTACAGTTAAATTCTGAAATTTTACATGTTGCCATTAGGTCACAACTTGATAATTGCTGAGGAGCTTAAAATCTAGAGCAGTGTGAATACGGATCTTCTGGTCATCAATGGCATAATTGTAATTGATGAAAGCAAAGCAAAATCAGACTTGTTCTTACACTATGAAAGATAGGGAAAATGTAATTATTGCAAATTAAACATACTTTAATCAGTCATCAAACATATCCATATTCCTATGACAAGAAGATTGTAGCAATGAGTGCTCTTGGCAGTATGTTATCAAATACTAGGATCACCTCTCCTGGAGAATACATCCCTATTTCTATGCAGTGGATTACTTCAGGTGCATTCCCTGCATCATCAAAGATGAGAAATGTTCTCACACATGAGCCTATTGGTCAAAATTCGTGTTCCATCATCACTTTCCAGTTGCCATAATTCAACTCATGTGATTGGTAATACATCTTGGGATACTATATGGGTACTTTTTAACCAGTAATCCTAACATATGGTAGTAAAAATGAAAACATTCTTTACTTCCAGTTGCAGTCCCTTATCTAGCTAACAAAAATGGTAACAAAAACAAGGAATAAATACGTTAGAAAAAGAACTTGAATCAGCTTTTATTCATTTTTAGACCCTTTGATTATTAAAATATCAGTGATAACACAACAATAAATGTCTATCTTAAAATAATGTTCACTTCCATTCTCATGAAGATTCTCTGTAATGAGCTCTGCAGAATCATCTGGTCATAAAGTTACAAAATTGCTAGTTTAGATTGTGATGCATTGTGTCATATAAGATTACTGCTTCTAACTGCTGATCTGTTTACATATCTAGAAGCAGCAGGACATCCCACTACCTGAGGAAAAGAGCAATCCCAGAGGGGTGGAATCACTCTGGCATTCCACGCTGATTAGGATATATCTCTCCTTGATAGCAAAGAGTACTAGAAACTATACTCAGGAAGCATCCCTGGGAGCTCTTCAGAACCTCACAGCTGGTACTGGACCAGTAAGTCAGCTTTTTTCTTTCTCTCATCCTCAGTTCTTGATGTAAATACATAGAGTTTAAGGCTGCAATTGCAACATGTTCATAGCATGGAGCTCAGATAACTACAGGCAGGTTACTGGCTCCTAGACACAATCAGTGCAATGGAAGAACTTTGAAGAGAAAGTCATAACTAGCACTGGCAAAAAGGAGGATCACTTCTTTCCCCTTTGTGTCCACATATGGAATTTGCTAATTCATTGCACAATGAGGGATAAGTTGATGCTAAAAGAGTGAAAAGAGTGTATTTGTGGAACAAAATCAGTCCCATGGAAAGAGGAATTATCTGACACAACTACACATTGCTTTCACAGTTTAAAAATGGATGACCTATGTTATGTTTTGGTTAAGGAACTGCCCAAAGAATATGTGGGAAATAGTTTCCCACAAAAAAGTAAAAATTGAAACTTCTTTTAAATTACCTTCCTCTTCTGTTTCAGCTCATACTTAGCTCCAGATCTAAACTGTCTTAAATAGACATAAAATGATACAAAGAGCCTACTGCTGTTGTTTCTGAGTCTATACATTCAAGGCAATGACACATTCTTGCCAAATGTCTTTATAACAGATGCCATTTGCAGTGGCCCAGACTGTTGTTCAGAAGGCAAATGGCCTTCCAAGTATTCGAAATATGCTGCATGTGAGCAGTCCAGCAGTAAAGAAGACAGCAGTCTCACTGCTCAGGAACTTGTCTCGCAACACCTCTCTGCGAAATGATATAGGTGAGCAAAGACTAACGTTGGCTCTTGGGCTTTCTTTCTCTGTTTTCCTTTAACCTTTCCTTCTTTAAAAAGAAATTTACAAAAAAAAAAAACAAAACTGGTATGTGAATTTTAACAGTTATTTAGGTTGATTGCTTGATTCATTATATGGGACTGAAAATAAGGGTGTTGTCTAAGAATGACTCTAAGCTCAAGTTTTTTCTACATTGTGTAGAAAAACTACATCAGATACTTCCAGTGATGTTACATTCAAAGTAGTCAAATGTACAGATTTAAACAAAGGTTTTCTTCTGCTTAAAAGAGGGTAAAGGTAAGAAAAAGCAGCGTTCTGTGCTGCCACAACTATGTAATAGAACATCTCTAGTTATTCTAGAGATGACCATATTTTCTTCTTTGAGACATAGAACTTTGCAAGCTGGCTGTTCACACAGTCTCCCTGCATAACTTTCTCGAGAATTAAGTTAGAAGATCCTAAGGAGAAAACAACTAATTATTTCTGGAGGGTGTTATTTCTAGAACATTATAATTATTCTCACATCAGAAGCCATTTCTATTCCAAGTATTTTCATTTCTATTTAATTTATATCTGAATTTTTTTCCTACTGATAGGATAAAGCAAATTCACATCAATTATCGTCCTTTTCTGCATTCCTACTGAAGGGGGAAGAGGAAATTACAGGCATAAAACTGATCTATGGGACAAATTAGCATCCAGAGTTCTTCAGAACAGTCTCCTGGTCACTAATTAATTCTTAGAGAACATTCCCTATTAGTGAAAACATAACAGTATGTTGTTAGACTGGTTTCAAATGGATAATACATAGGATGCTAAAAATCACAAGTGGTGAATCCTCCAGAAACATAGGAATGAGCCTTAGAGGAAGAGGTCAGGTTTTTCTTAGGGAAAAACGATCTATAAAAGAATGTGGAAAAGGCAGAATAGCTTGAAGCCATGGAGCAAGGTGCTTAAGCTACACAGTTATTTTCTTTCTTTACCCACAGTAATGAAAATGAGGGGAATTTCAGATGAACCTTTCCTCAATGAAAAGGAGTTCTTGTTGGCTGACTAAAACATGTGTGTATTCAAGTCAAATTCTCCAATCATTCTGGCCAAAGGAAAGGAAGGACATAATTTTCCCAGATAGAAGCATTTCTATTCAACAGTGAAATGAATGTTTGATTTCCAATTGAGATAAATTTCATATAAAAAAATATCTGGAAATAAAATGATTAAAGAATGAAATTAAATTTTCAATATGATTCGAAAAAAAAATAGCATTTCTTCTGAGCAGGTGTCAAGACACTGCCAAGTGTAGACTTTCTGAAAATGCCTCACTTGATTTACCAAGTAAAGACAAAATTGCTTTCTCTGATATTTATCATAGCAGGTGGCTCATTCAGTTTTAAAGAAGTTCTTATCTGAATTGCATGTAATTTAATTTCACTGTAAACAAACTTTGTCACATGTCTACCTAGAGGAAAGTACACAAGTCAGAGTGAGCAAAACATTCTCAGTACAACTGGCATGCTGGGAGCTGAGGGCCAGTATTGCCTCACACTGAATAATTCCTTCTCCAAATGCCCACTGCTACTTCCCAGAGCTGCTTCTTACACCAGGAGCAGCTGGCTGCAGCCTGTTGCTGACTGCTGTAGTTTTCTTCATCAACTCTGAATGTGGATCAGTCCATATGGCCTAGTTCTCCACAGTGTCCCAGTCCTCAGGGACTCAGCAGCTGGTACAGTCACATACAGCATAGTCAAACTAATGAAGTCTTCCTTGAGTAGGAGGAAACTTCCAATTATGGCATTCTTCTTAAATAAGTAACTTACCCACAGGTATGGAAGGTTCAATGCATGCTTACCCCTATGGCCTACCATTGCCAAATTCCATATTAAAATCAAGCCTGTAGTCACCCTTCCTCAGTTTGTGGTGTACTACTAAATCCATGTTTACCCTTAGACACACATTTCCACAGGAGGTGGTAACCTCCTGCTTGTACAAACCTAATGACTTCATGCAGTACACTAAGTATTAATGTGTTGTGCATAAGAAGCAAAATATGTACTGTACCATTTTATGTGGATGCAACGTAACTGTGGAGATATAATGCAGCTATGAATTCATGACTTTTTGGGGAGCACACGGCACTGTAATAGGTGATAATGAGAGAACTAATGTCTTGTAGGACTCCTAGGTAAATCTACACCAGTTAGTAATGGAGTTGTGTCTGTCTTCCTACTTCTAGCTAGAGAAGTTTTGCCTGATTTGGTCTCGATACTTCCTGACTACGTCCCAGGGTCTGACATTGCCTGTGAAACCACAGCTTCCGTCTGCTACACCTTATACAATTTGACACAGAGCAGTTCTCACAATGCACGGCTTCTCCTGAATGCTAATGGCCTGCCAAAGATCATTGCCATCAGCATGAATGACAGGTAAGATGGTCAAGAAGCTCTGCCCTCTCCTTCCTCCTTCCCTTCAGGAAAAAAAAAGCAAACGGCATTCTTTTCTACCTGGGAGGAAAATAGTGATCTTAAGGTACAGGACAGATGGAAAACGACTGCAATATGAACAGAATTACATATATTAGAAAACAAAGAAAAATCTCTTGTACCAGCTGTTCCATCCACAAAGGAATGCGCTGTGTTCCAGTTCTTTAAATATCACTTCCAAAGATGATAGCACATTATTTGTATTCTAATATATATACAGTGGCAGGCTAGATCTTGTTTGTCCCCAAAAAAGTTTCAGTATTTCCTGTTCTTTGTAACACAGCCCTGGTAATCTTTAAACTTCAGCACAGGAATACATTTTCTATAAATAAAGCTCTGTCTTTTCTATAAGTTTCATTTTAGGTAATAGGTCCTGAATTTTCTTTAATAATTCTCTAATATAATCATATGTAACCAACATGCAATCAAAAGAGAATAATGATTTATGAATAATGATTCTGCTTGCCTTCTCTTCTTATGAAAAGAAAGAAGAAATTCATCTCAGTAAAGAAGGCCTCGTGAGGCCCTGAATAGTATTTTGTCTAACTAATGAGACATTTTAACTGCTGGAAAGATCCTTTAGAGTAGTTTTTATTCTGAGCTGTATTTTCTCAACTAAATTTGAATACTATAGCCTTAATCTTGCAGCACATATCATAGAGTTCTTAATTTCTCTCTAATTTCGAAGAATAAATGGAGATATATGTTTTGTTTTCTTTAGTAGTCAGGATAGCATGAGATTGCTAGAATATCTAAAGAGCAAGAAAGCATCATTTAGAAGTAAAAAGACTGAAAAAAATATAGGAGGTTATAATATCTGAAGTCTCTACAGGCACTGTGATTAAGAAGTGGGAATTTAAACGTATTTTATCATTCTTCTTACAAAATTTCAGTAACATGTTCAGCAGAGCCAGTAAGGCTGCTTCAGTTCTCCTCTACTCTTTGTGGGCGCATAGTGATCTCCACAATGCTTTCAAAAAGGTAAGACCTGTCATATAGCAAGTAATTAAATTAATTAAACATTTAATTCCTCCTTTCAGATGTAGAACCCTCTCATTTGTCCCCTGGGTCCCTCAGCACTTCTGCAAGGTTACCTGATAGGATTTCTAGGGGTCACTGAATTTGGTGTTTCTCCTACTTGTGTGTAGCAGGACAAGCAGGTCAAGGATATTATTTTTCCCTTCTACTCTGCTCTCAAGGGACCCCACCTGTATACTACATTCAGATTTGGGGCCCCCAGCATACAAGGGACAAGGACAAGCAGATCCATAGGTGAGCCACAAGGACAATGAGAGGGCTGGAGCATGTCTTCTAGGAAGACATGCTGAGAGAGTTGGGGTTGTTCAGCTTGGAGAAGAGACCTCATTGCAGCCTTCCAGTACCTAAAGGAAGCCTACAGGAAATCTGGAAGAGTCTTTAGCAGGAAGAGTAGTAATGGTACAAGGGATAGCAGTTCTAAACTAAAAGAGAGTATATTTAGATAAGACATTAGGAAGAAATTCTTCATTCAGAGAGTGGTGAGGCACTGGAACAGGTTGAATTTGTGGATGCCTCATCCCTGGAGGTGTTCAAGACCAGGCAGAATGGGGCCCTGTGCAACCTGATCTGATGGTAGCTATCCCTTGCTTACAGCAGGGGTTTGGAACTGGGTGATCTTTAAAGTCTCGTCCAACCCAAACCATTCTATGATAATCCCTTCAAGCAATGAATGCTCTCCAATTTGCTTGTCTGTGTATTCTCTACCTTTCTGGTTTTATACACACTAGCAAACATTATGAAGAATACTGCTGCCTCCTGCCAGAGCAGTCAGATATTGAGAAGTGATGCTCCTTAAATATCCATCCACCACTGACTGAACCAGTCTGACACAGAGGGCATAAGTGGCCAGCAAGAACAAAGGAATGCCAAAGCAGCTTCTTACTTTAAACCCACAGTTTTGTTCTCCTTATTCTCTGTGTGGTCTGTAAGCCCAGGTGCTACTTACTTTGTTTCAAACAAAAAAGTACAGCCAGGGAAAGGTTTGGCAAATGTGTACTGTAATAGTCCAAATCAAACAAAATAATGACCAACATGAGTCAACCAGCCAACAAAACCTGCCTCCCACCTTCATTTCAGACTGTTTTCATTCCTTATTTACTTGCATACTCAGCGGTATGTTGCCTTACAAACAAGAAATCTGTATTCAAGGATAAGAGTGCTTGAACCATGCAGTAATTCACAATGGCATGAATTTTCTGAAGTCTTTGTTATTCTGGATGTACATAGAAGGCATATTTGTCCAATCTTATTTTCAAAAAATGCTGATTGCTTGCTGTTTCCTTGCAAATCAGTGCCCAAGGAGATATCAAGCACAGCACTGAAAACTGCAAGCCACCTGATGTCTAGTCATTTTTGAAAAGTCAGTCCAATAAGCAGCAGAAATTACTTATCAAATGAGATTGATAAAATCGTGAGTCATTTTGGTGTCACCTTACACTCCTTCTTTGTATAGGGTTAATCTCAACTGACATTAGTCACCTAAGAGTTATGAGCCTGTAGAGCTTGAGCTAGAGGAATGGCTCCCATACATTCAGTAGTGAGAGTTAAGAAACTCTCAGCACTGATTCACTGTATCATAGACTATCCCAGATTGGAGGAGACTTACAAGGAACACAGAGTCCAACTCCTGGCTCCACACAGGACCACTCAAAATCCAAATGCTATGTCTGACAGTGTTTTCCAAATGCTTCTTGAACTCTGGCAGCTTGATCACTGCCCTGGGCATCCTGTTCCACGCCCACCGCCCTCTGGTGAAGAGCTTTTTCCTAATCCCCAACCTGACTCCCCCCTGACAGCTCCATACCATTCCATTGGCTCCTGTCACTGTCACCAGAGAGAGGAGATCAGCATCTGCCCCTCCACTCCTCTCATGAGGAAGCTAAGAATCCCCCCTTACTCATCTTAAACAGAACTGAGTCACTCTTGGGAGATATCTCTTCAGTCTCTGTTGACTGCAGAGGAGTCTACCTAGACCCTTGTTATGTCTCCATACATATCCTTTAGGCAGGTGAAACCTTGCAAAATTGACACAGAAGATAATGAATTATTCTTTCCTTCATTCCAAAGGCTGACTTCAAGAAGACAGATTTCGTCAATACCCGGACCACAAAAGCCTATAACTCACTAAAAGATTGAACTGGGTCGTAGCATCACAGAAGACAAACTCATCAATACATGCTCTCATTTAACTGTCTTCATGCAACTGGCATTACTGTCATGAACCAGGAAGTATCTTGGAAAAAAGAGGCTAATTTATAGACTTGAATGACCCGTGATAGCTATCCTGGGTTTTTAATTTCCATCACATTGTTATCACAGTGTATATCAGTATATGAATAACTAAAAATGGATTCTTCAGGACCTAGTTTCATCTAGGTTTACCACTGCTCAGTTTCAGATGACTGCCTTTAGTCTAGTAGACAATTACACACAGAGGTTTAAAATGCTGATGGGCAGCAAATACTTTTCAGAATGTTTTATACAGATAGTTTTCTACAGGGGTAAGTATCAGGTGCACTGCTCAGGACATAGTAATTTTTCACCCTTTTGTTTCTTCACATATGCTAAATAAGAATCTCCAGACTCTATGAGTGTGCACAAGAGGGTGTTTCACTACCTGCATTATAAAAGCACTAAGGAAGCTAAAATGAGTATTTTTATATTACTTGTATTCATGTGCTTATTGGTTCTTAAGCCTCTTTCTTTCGAGATCTCATCAGCAACAGCAATAAAACTGATTTTATATAGATCTGGTTAAGCCTGAGTCTCATCATGGTCCTTCACACTGTTGGAATAGCTGTGTCTGGAAGGGGTTTTCCCTAGAAGCAACACATGGGACACTTTGGGCTAATCCGTCATTCTCTGCTAATTGCTGGTGATTCAGTGATTATTTTAAGAAAATCACATTTTCAAAAGAATTGTTGATTAAATGTAGTAAAAGGAGTGGAGTCTTGTCTTTATTTTTGAAGAGAAACATACATGAGATCCTGCTTCGTATTCTCTTAGTTGAAATTGTCATCCTCCCTACAGCAAATACCTATAGTGCAGTAACAGAAAGAGTATATCTGCACATGTGGGAACAGGTAACAGGTGACAAATTCCTAAGCACCTGGATACTATTCCTACTATGTGATCCTAGGAGAGGAAAAAGAAGCATTAAAACATGATGCCTTTTCTGAACAGTAGTTACCTCAACAAACCAGCAGTTAGATTGTCCATTAAACCAATTGGAAATAAATATATAGATACGTAAAGCTCTGTGGTTTAGATTGCAAGTTTATGTGCTCTGCCATTATTCTACAGACCAGAGGAGCTAAGCTACACTGATGGCACCCACGACTGGCATATGCATTTGCAAGCCCTCCTTCAAGAAAGGAACGTGTGCTGTGCCCCCAGCCTGAACTTCTGGCACAGGAGCTTTTGCAGCAGTTCTGACCCAGAAAGGGATGTGTGATCCTTTGGGACCTCACGGAGAGGAGCATCAGGTCCACGCACTGCAACACTTCTGCTCAAATGTTTAATCCCCACCAGAAATTTGGAAGCAGCAGACTGTGTTGCATCATGTCCAAATGTACTTACAGATATTGGAGCTAAATTGTGCTTGAAGACGCACAGTTCTTGCAGAGTTCCCAAGTCACACATGCGGATTCAGAAGCGAACAGCCTGGAAGTTAAACAACCAACCCTGTTTTTCCAGCAGAGGTCATTTTCATAGGTCTGTCTGTCCTTCACATTTGCTTTGAATAACTCAAATCAAATGTGTTCCTGTAGGAGGTTTTAAAAATACTATTGTCTTTTAAGAGATCATTTCCAAAATACTCCAAGTCCAAAAACAACATAGAGTAAGGGAACTTACACCATCTCATGTTGAGGAAAATGTTTGTAGAATTTTTTTTAAATATGACAAAATAGACAATTAAAAACTTAATTTTTTTCTTCTAATTTGTTAAAACAAGTAATGTTGCATATACTGTGCATGAACAAACACCTGGAAGACTGGACAAGTCTACTTTCACTCCCCAGCAAGTGAAAATTGATATACAGAGAACAGATGTGAAGACAGAGTAGCACCGGAATGAAGAACTGTGGCCAGAAAATCAGGGAGGGGTCCTTTAGAAATAATCAAGAACTGGTTTCATTCCGTGGAAGTCACACACTTAAAACACCAGCGCTGTATGTTTGAAGATCTTCTGCTTAGACTAACTCTCAGTGTGAGGTAATTAAGAACAAGGGTAATTAGAATCTTTCGGGGTTGTTTCTGTTGATAGAACCTCTTTAATGTCACAAGTGGCATTCAGAAATCACAAAAAGGAACGTCAGGCCTAGCAGCAGCTAGAAGCTATAAACAGGGATGAGGAACAGTGACACACCTTATTACACTCAATCTCCTCCTTGTCGGAAATCGAAAACATTTCAGCAGGACCCCAGAGCAAGCAATGAATGTTAGAGAAATAATGAAGCATACTCTAAAAGAGGTATCTGTCTTTGGTCTGTGTTGTTACTAGTGAAACACGTCGCTAGTATGCAACATCCTCCTATTTTCTGATGTCATAGTTGCTAAATATTAGTGCCTTTTCTTCTCCCTCGTGGCAAATAGAACTGGCCTATACAAAATAGTGCAGTAAATGGTGCATAAACATAGGTATTATGTTACTTGCTGGGTATTGTTTTGTGAGTTTTTTCTTTTGTGCAGGTGCATGGCACACATTAAGGAAAGTTAACCCTCCCTTCTTGGCCTGCGCAAAACTGAAGATGAGATGAACTGGCACCATTGTGAGCCATGATAAGAGAATTCCAGGCTCTTATTAAAGCTAAGAAATTGTATCTCAGGCTTCCAGTTTGCTTGTTTGGGCTTCAACCGGCCTTACATTTTCCTGTCTTTAGCATCGGGACCAAAACACCCAACATTATCACTCTGTGGCTCACTTTGCAGGGGTTCTTGAGATAAGTAAATGAGCAGACACCACGTGAATCACACAAAAGCTATGGAAGTTATTTCAACTCCAGCAGCTTCCCTTCAACTTTTTTTAAACCGTAGTTGCTGCTGATTAAGACCTCCATTGTCATTCTTGAGTCAATTCCAGACATAGCTCACGGGCAAGATATCAGCCTTACAGCCTGCTATGAGCAAAATATGAAGTCATGCCAGAAATCAGACTGGAGAAAAAGGCAAGTTTGTACATAACATCACAGTGCATCAAGGACAAATACTTGAAGACTCAGACATTGATACTTAACCACCTGAGTCTACCCTGAGCACACAGGTTTAAATGCTCAACAGCATCTGACCACTGAAAACTGCCTCAGGCAGAATAGCTGTGCTTGGCTTGGAGTAATAACAAAACAAGTCAGTACTGTTGTAAAATCAGTACTGAACTCTTCCTGGAAGAGTTCTTGAAGATATGTGAGCAGATTTTAGTTTAACTCAAAACACTGGACGCTAGGATTGGCCCAATTAAAAACACAGCAATAGCTTAAACACTATATGGCTTTTGAGGGCTGGAGAAACACTGAATATAACACGTAGGATAAATGAGCTGTAGCCGTGATTAGAACAGATCCTGTTAGGCAAAAGCTGATAGTGAAAAGGAAATAAAGAAGAAATACAGTTTTTCATCATAAAACTTTTCCTTTGTAATAGGAGTTTTGCTTAGCAGCATGGGGAGGGGAGGGGAGGGGTTGTGTGATGCATTTGTACTGTGGTTACCTTTGTATTTGCGTAGCAGTAGCGGCTAGCTGGGAGAACAATGCAGGCTTTCAGAGACGACCTTTATCCTTGGGCAGTGACGGGGCAGCCGTGTGGGCTGTCAGCTTACTCTATGCTAGCGTAGAGCACCAAGTGTGCTATCTGGGCCCATTTGGGTCCACTTGTTACCTGAGCAAAACTCGAGGCAAGCACAGCATTACAACGTGAAAGGGCTTTGGGCAGCACAGAGGCTGCTTTCTGCTGGTATTGTGGGTGCTCACTCCTTGGGAAAAATGCACTTAGCAGCATCCAGAAAACAATTGTGTGAGTGGTGCTTGGCAAAAAGCTTGGAAAAGGCATGTCCGCTCTCAGGTTCTCCATTAAAGTTAGCAAATAGCAGCTGGTTGATTCCCAGCCAGGAAAGAAAGCAAAGGTAAACAGGGTGGGGTCAGGGACAATGGTTGTCGAACTCCTTTGTGCTTACAGCAGTCACCTTCAGAAGATGCATGTGTTGCTCTGTCACTGTTGCCCCACATGCAGGCTGGTTATAAAGCCTTAGCTAGAACTTTTCTCCACAGCCATGTATCCCCAATAAATTAGGAATCAGTGTAACAAGCTAGAGAAACCTAACAAAATTCTGGTTAAACACTCATGATTCTTGTATTGGGCAATAAGACATTCTCCTGACTGCTAAGGGTGTCACCTGTAAGATTATTCCCTTTCTCCACCTGCAGGCAGTCCTTTGTTTGCAAGCAATGCCTCACCACAACCTTTCATCTTCACAGGAATGACAGCAATTAAACCATAGCTTCTTTCAGTTAACTGCAGGTTAATACTAGGAAGTGTTTTCCAGTTGGAGGCAGTCCCATCCACTAGCTGAGGACTTGAGCTTCCTGTGGCCCTGCCTAGGTGGAAAAACCAAACCACAGAAAAATTTGTTCCAGCTAATGTTAGCATGGACTTCTTCTTGTAATAAAATCCTGTTGTTGTAATCAAATCAACAGCTCTGCTTCTATGAGATTTCATATAACCCTCACTTTAAAGGAAAAGCAGATATTGAGAGGAAAAACAAAACAAAACAGCAGTAATTCACAGCTTTTCCAGAAGTAAAGAGCTTCTCCATATCTGTTGTCAGAATCTTCTGTACATGTGCTCAAGCCCTGAATTTTTACAACACAGGCAGCTTCCTTTGCCATACTTCTATCCTTTTGTCATCTGCTTTCAGTAAAACTCTTACATAAAAGTCATCATTTATCAGGCTGGGCCAGAATGGGAAATTACTTTAATCAACTCGCAAATCAAGAGCTTATACATGAACCCCGCATCAGGGAGAAGTTTGATCTCTTGAAGGACTTGGAGTCTTACCTAGGTGATGAATGAGCAATGCAGTCAATTGTGAAAAAGGCCTCAGACAAGGAGGAAACCTAATCTTTGTTAGCTGCCTTCACCACCTGGAGTCAATAGATGGCTTCCAAGCTCAAATTTTGGGCCCTCAGCATAAACATGTGTATAAAGTGCCACTATTTTTTCTCAGTAGTTACTGTGGATGCAAATTACCACATTCGGTATGCAAAGATATTAGAGGTTATCATTAGTTATAGCTCTAGGACTTGCAAGTACAGATTATTTTTGTTTCTAGGTCATCATTCTGCTGATTGTTCTTGTGCTTAAGGGAAAAAAAAAATCTAAAATCTTGACTTCAACGTCAGTATTGACCAAATTCAGTTACAGTTCTATAAAAATATATGAATTAGTTTGTACTGTCTACTAATAGAGGAGCTAGTCCTGACCATACAAAACAGAGGCATGCAAGCCTGCAGAGCCCAGACACAGGTTCCGAATTGAAGGCAGCTGGGTGAGCGGATGTAATGGTTTAGGAATTAGCCAAGACCTCTCTACTTAGGAAAAGTGTACCCTGGAGTCTTCCTTCCAAGAAATTGGAGGACTTACAAAGCCTTGGTGCCATCAAAGTCACATATCAAACTGGGATTTGTATCCCTTGAGCACATAGTCACTTTAATAAAAAAATGCTGTCGTACCATATGGGGTTATGGAATTATGTTGTAGCATTGCATAGCTAAGCCTCAGCAGACACAAACAAGTAGAGGAAACAACCAGAACATTGTGCTCAAAACTTATTCTCTGTATAAACAGTACAGTTCAGAATGTGCATCAGGAAAAGACCAACAGGTTTTACTTGTTCTTGAAGACTTTTCTGGATTTCCACATTGAAAGGTAATCTATTCATTTTTGCTCACCTGCCAGATCGATGAAAGGCTCTCGGCAACAGTAAAACCTGTTATGAACCTATTCAAAACAACCACGCTGCTCTGGCATAGTCTAGAAGAGCAGCAGCTGAATTAACCTCACCATTTTGCATCTCGAATGCTCCATTCTGCACTAAAATATCCACCTTGGGTTACTCTCCAGTGACAATCCATGCCACTTCCACAGCGAAGTACTGAAATTGCACTTCGTTGTTGTTGCAGTTACATTTTAATGCTCTGGAAAGTCTTATTCAAAAGACAATTTTGGCACCAGGTGGAATGTCTGCTGGGACTCCACACACTTGTGTAATGAATGTACAGAGCTGTATTCAATAAAAACTAAACAATCAAGGACACTACCAAAACTGCACTTTAGGGCAATGGGAATATTTGTAGCAACTCAGTGCTTTGCTCTGCTTAGAGTAGTCTAATAATTAGAAACAAATCAATCCCTGCTCCTGGCAGTGGGCACTTCCCCCTGTGGAGCCAGAGGCAGTAACAACACTATTGATCAAATCTTTTCATTAAAGAGTTCACAGCTGTAGGACCCTATACTAACCTAAAAATCTGCTGTTGCTTTATTTAGTTATTTATTTCAAATAGTGTTACCTGATATCAGTAGATCTATCACTTTGAAAGGGGACTGTACTTTGTTGAGGACCTGTGGCAGCAGTGGCCACTGAGGAGCCCGCACATGGCTTTGAGTCCATCCTTCCCATCCCTGCCAGATATGAAATGGAAGGTCTGTGTATCTTATGGTTATAGGACAGGCAGGCATTAGCTAAAACAGAAATGTATTGTTCTAATATTATTTTTTTAAATAAGAAGTTTCTGCTTAGTATATATATTAAAAAAAAAAA